>JACCGJ010016013.1:0-23265 GCA_013407085.1 Atriophallophorus winterbourni
TTTAACTTGTGTTGTGTAAGCGATATTTGGATAATAAGTTGTTTATATTTGTGACTACTCATACGTGCCAAGCCCATACCCCCCCCCCTCGAACGATTCAAAAAGTTATCACGGATCGGTCCAATGGAAGCACTGGACGCGAGTTTTCGCTCTTAATTAGCTTATCACAGTGCAATATCTACCGAATCGGGGGCGGATTTCGAACCCCCGAACTCACCGTCTAGTCCCACGCCTCACGACTTGGCTACCTTCCACCGTTTGACCGATCGCATTAAGCGTTGTATGAACTGTTCTCGCAGACTGGCACATTTGAAGTACTTTGTATTGCCCGCCAGTTCAGAAGGAGCCAGCAATATCTATTGTGGTCGCCCAACTGAACAGATCTCCGTGTCAGTCTTCCAATCTTGTGGTTGTGTAAGACTATTGGATGTGATGAGCGTTGGAAAGTTTGACCTCAGGAATGAATCGGGGCGCGGTGGTGACATCGACTGCCCCGAAGCTTACGCGAACAATGTAATGGACGTAAGGGCAGAACATGTGGTTTGGCATCTATTGATCGGGCGTATGGTATAGTCAAGGCCATGTGCCATAGAAGTTGTATCGCAGGCATCTGACAGAATCATTGCCCATTTAGAGTCTCTCCAACGCGGAACTATTTCTGGATTATGGATTCATTCAGCCACGGACTAACAAGTAATAGCTACGGAAAGAAACAGTTTGCGCGCACGATGCATACAATGCGTAATCAACAACCAAAATAGTTCACACATTGTACAAGAAATGAGACGCCACCGGTGGCGATTGAATGAATCACGAGAATAGAGTCAGAGTGCACGTGGACAGAGAGGACGACCGATTGCCCAGACCAGGACCATTGATGTACCGGTAGATTACGATAAGAGGTGGGAACACACGAGAGCGTAAACAACAGATGTGAAGTGAAACCAGATGGCAAACAGGGCTATGATGTGAAAAACTTGAAGCGGACGATGAGTAACGGTCATCACACAAAAAAGATTGATTGAACAAGTGGCAGTATCAAGAAACGAGAATCAAGAATGCAAGTGCTACGCAAATAGTAAGTGTGACATGAGTCACGAAAATGTTGTACCTGGGAAAAGAGAGAAATTCATCGGGCGGGGAATGGACCTCAACGTGGAGTGATGGTTTGTGCATTTGCTATAGTAGGTTGTTTCGTCTTCCGGCCATTTCCGGAAGGTCGATATCAGGTCAGACGAACAACACGGTCTAAGCCCACTGGCTTGTGAGTAAGGCTCTTTAAATATAGGATTTGGTCGAGAACTCTAATTATTCTCCAATCTATGGATGGGCGACCAGGTAGTATTCCAGCCAACATACCACCATGACAATATATAATGGTTTTATGGAAGTTAAGCACTCTACTGGCGTAATGCTATCCATGATGATGATGATGAAGGAGAAACAGTAATTTCGCCCAATTCTTATGACTCAAGTTGTACACAGCATGTATCAATGTTGTGGACACGCGCATGAAATTGTGCACTTTGTGAATATAACTACCTCTATAGAACATTATCGAACAGAAACACTGAAATTTTTAAAGCACTCTTCAATATGAAGACAAACAATTTGGGCCAGCGCATAGCGATTCTATATCAGAGGAAAAGAAGTGTTGAGGCAATATGTGTATTTCCCTCGTAACATTCGAAACGGGGAATTCTACCAATAGTGCTTTTGAAACTAGGCTCGTAGTTGGTGAGCATCAAAGGTATCTACATAACCCCATCATCCATTTACGACACAGCATCTGAGTACCGTTTCGACGAATGCGTATGAGCACACTGTGTGGGTCGATGGCATCACACACACGACTCAGAACAAAACGAAGCTTAGGCCGATCGATCATGGACTGCATAAAGTAGACCCGAGTGTGTGAGAAAACGAAAGTGTGTGCAAACGACGTGTGTTGGTATTGATGAATGAAATCAAGGTGTGGGCGTTGACGTTGAATGTGATACGCTGTTTGGCATGGATTAAAAACATAAGAAAAATGAAAGCATGGACTTACGCAAACTTTCGATCGATTGCGATTGGTCATAAACTATTAAAAAGAAGAAAAGTTAAAAGTAATGTAAAGTAAAAAGTAAGTAAGTAAAGTAAAAAGAAGAAAAGTAGGATCACTGCGGAAACCAATCAATAACCGACCGAAAAAGGTCTGTTTGTGGGTTAACGTTATTTTTATCTCTTAATAATAAAGGTAAAAGATATTATAACATTAATGTACTGATGTACTGATGAGACAGAAGTGACTAACGCTGAAGTGCTTTCAAAAGCTGGTCTACAGAGCATGTTCACCCGATTACGTCAGCGCCGCCTGCGGTGGCTTGGTCATGTCTATAGAATGGAAAATGGTTGTTTTCCGAAAGATCTACTCTACGGTGAGTTGCAATTAGGAAGTCGACCATTGGGCAGACCGCACTTGCGGTACAAAGATGTTTGCAAAAGAGATATAAAAGCTCTTGACATTGACCCCGCAAGCTGAGAAGAACTTGCTCTTGACCGCTCACTTTGGAGGCATTGTGTAAAGCGTCGACTGCAAGCCGGGAGGAGCAAATACAGCTCCTGGCTGCTGAACGCAGATCACGCCGCCGGCGTGCAACTGATGCAATACAACAGAGTTCTGACTATCGTTGCAAGCGCGGCGGGAGAAGATTGTTCCTCCCGAATCGGACGTTTAAGTCATTCAAAAAGCTGCAAAACATGAAATTCATGCGATGTGATGTACATCCATGGTCGACATCGACCGACGGAGGCCAACAACAACAACAGTTTACTGATACCAATGATTATGATTAGTCATAAAAATAATAATAATAATAATAATAATAATAATAATCGCGGGAGTGATACACGCAAGCATCGTTACGTATGCATGAAATCACAAGCCTGATCCCGGCAAAGTGCAACACAGTCATGGACTGCAAAATACTGTTAGGTAGCCCATGTTTAGACATATAAGAAATGAAAAATAGAAATGGCAGTAAAATTACAGCGTGTTTCGCATTCAGCTCCCTATCGGTGGCACATTCATTTAGCACAGTGTTCGTTGCGCAGCACAGAAGTACACCACAATTACACACCGCTGTAAGATTTCGGTCCATCCATAATCAGACTGCTACGCGATAGCGATCAGCGTCCAGAGAAGCGAAGGTCGATCAACGAAGCTACAATATTGGCGTTGTTGGTCACCTGTGTGCGATTTACGTGGAGAGAGAGGAAGGGGTATCTAAGCCGGAAGAACTGACATTGGGTTACACATATGGCGCACTTGCTATCGATGGAGATTAATACACAAGAACTGTTTTTCACAGTGATCGACTTATTCAAGATCGACGGAAACAGCGGCAAACGTAACCTTACAACACCGTTGGGTTAAAGTCGAATTTTTTACCCAGATGTCAAACATTTGGCAGAATTTTGTTCGGAACTGGTTCAGTTTGGTATGCAAACGGATGCACGCTGAAAGGTAGCGTGAGAACTGGTTTCAATGGGTCTCTTAAGAAAGGATTCGATGGGAAATGGATATCAATGTACACAATTGTGGCCCACTTGACATTTGAATCCATTGATTGACCCGAAACGGTGACAGTTAAACCCAACTAGTGACGGGAAACATAACTGACATTGCATGACAACACTCACCATGAAATGACGATACCTATTGATAGCAGGAAGACCTGTTGGATCGTTCCCACCGGCAACATTGGAGCGCCGTAACATCGGTGGTTCTCCGAGTTCGCAGAAATTGGAATCTAGTTCGCCAGCTTCAAGTTGCTCCCAGGTACTGGTTGCTCGAACCTGAAAAAAGTTCGATCAATTTCGATGTTATGTTGGTGGCCACCCAGGAAAACTAACCTCCAACCGAGAAAGTATATGGGAATGATCAGAAAGAAACCGTAAAATAATTCGATCGATGTATGTCGGAGAGAAAATCTGGAGCCAGACAATGTCACACAATTATAACCTGCACTAGGCTGAGATATACTCAAGTCGCTAGGCCATCAGATAAGAGCGTGTTCTAGAATTCCGTTCGTTAGAGACAGGAATTAACGTAACACTATGACACCCTGATGTGCAAACGTGTTGTGCTTAGTTACTGCGCACATAGCACCATGCTAAATTGATTTACCACTGGTTTGCCAAAGATTAGGGGGGAAGTATGTACGTATGTATGAAATCACAAGGCAAATTGCCAAACAGTCAAAGACTGCACGTGGGCTCATATACTGTCAGGTTGCCCAAGTTTAGACAGGCAGATATAAGAAAGAAAATAGAAATAGAAGTGGTAGGCAGACTCCATCGTGTTTCCGCACGCAGCTCACTACGAGTGGCAAAGCAATCCGCAAGGTGTTGACGGTACAGTACTAAAGTACTATGCGATGGCACACCGTGTGAATATGCAATCGTACGGTGTTTCTGTTCTACGCTGGTAAAATCATACATGGGCTAGTAAAGGGCCGCAGGCGGGAACACCACAGTTTCGCTGATTTTCTTGCATCAATCTAGGGCTGCACAACAAGATAGTACATACAACTGTGTGCAGTTTATCGGTCGCCCTGAGACAGGACCTTAACGTGGTGCGATGGTTTGTGTACCACAAAGACCAATTGAGCTATGCTGGGTGGTGCTCTCCTAGCACCTTCAGAGTCACTCATACCAGGAAGATCAAAGGGTAGAGGTCAGACGAACACGGTCTCAACCTAACCCGCTGCCTTGTGGGTCGGGCTTTTTAGCCAAAGGCTTTGGTCGAGAACTCTAATTGTTCTCCTGTCTAGGCATGGGCGACCTGGCAGTATCACAGCCCACAAACAACCATGACTATTACTACGAAACCCAACTCCATAGTGCATCGGCCGTCGCGCACGATAAACAGGGTCGTCTTACCTGCTGCATACAACAGGGCGGGTAAGCGAAAACAAGCTACTGCTGGCCCTACTCTTCAAACTGTTTCTAACCCTTCCTCTCCCCCATCCACTCCTAACAACTCTCCGTCTGGCAATCCCAGCTTTAGAAAAGACCGCGCTGAACATGTTGGAACATTTTATGTTCACGAATTTACAGATCACTTTCTGAAACCACGGACCTCTGCCCACATCGGAGTCAGGAATGTCAGAACTCTCATACAAATAGGCCAGCAAGCTGCACTGGCTCTTACCTTAGATCGTCTATCTATTGATGTTTGCTGTTTATCGGAAACGCGCTTATATGATCCGTCTATCATTACTGAACTTACTGCCCCAAACCTTTCAACCCACTACTTTTTGCGCTGCTCTGATGATTCGATAACTGCCATCTCAGGACAGGCGGGTGTTGGTATAGTGCTGAATTCACGTGCCGAATCCTGTCTAATCGATTGGATTCCTTGCAATAGCAGGATGTGCGCAGTTAGACTAGCCACTAATATTAGACCAAACTCAAAATCTTCTCATCAGAGATGCTTGTTTATTGTAGCAACTTACGCCCCGACTAACACCAATTACGACGACGAGAAGAACGACTTCTACGACAATCTTTACGCTCTTTTGCGACGTGCAAAAAGCTCCGATATTGTTATCTTGGTGGGAGATACGAATGCCAGACTGGGTCGCTTAGATACATCTGAATCACAATTAGGTGGCATGTTTGGTCTTGAAATCCAACGCACAGATAATGGTGAACGGTTTATACAATTCTGTCTCGATTATTCGTTAGCAGCACTTCCTTTCGCCATAGAATATGTCAATGTGCCACATGACGCTCGCCGGATGGAAGCCAACCTTCGGCTCAAATCGACCATATCGCCATAAGTGCTCGCTAGAGTGGTTGCATTGAGGACCGCCGCTCCTTTTGGAATACCTGCATAGATTCAGATCGTGCTCTCGTGTTGATGTCGCTCTACTCGTTCACGAAACTTGTTTGAATGCATGTTCCATTCGAGGTGTAGGCACCTGTTCCCAGTTTGTTTGTGCTTACTCTTCTATAGAATCCGTAGCTATTTAAGTCCCACCCTTCCCCATCTGTTTAGGATTTTACTTTTTCATGGTTGTATGGCAGTTAAGCATTCGGTGCGTGCTGCCGGTGTAATGCTGTCTGCGATGATGATGATGTGTGCAGTTTATGAGATGGTAGCCTGGATTACTCGGTCGCTCGAACTGCGAATTCTCAATATGCAAGAATGAACGTAGGCTGAATACCAAACGTTGGGCAAAGCAACAGCAATTATCACCAAAAGTTTAAGACAAGAGCAGTGGAAAATATTTAAACCGCATCAAAAACAGCTTACAAATCGGTCGCACAACGCGTAGAATAATCAACATAAACACTCACTTGATCGCTGGAATCATAGAGGGTGAGTGTAGAATTGTAATGTTCCTCTAAAGGGGCGTCAGTATGGAGCCAAATGGCGCGGTCTTTGTCAAACGTACTGCTCTTTTGGTTCAAATTAGACAGATACACCTATGAAGCGTAAAGTGAATATCTACATAAGATTGTATGAAATGTCAGAACTAGGCAAAATTATCGTGGCTTGAAATTCAAAAGAATTTACCAAGAAAATACAAAATGGCATTTCATCAAACTACACCACACCGTGGAAATGTATCAAGAAAAAATCGCTTCACATGAGAATAGCAACAAAATTCACGTAAAAGTTCTTGCAATCCTGGTTCTTCAAGGACATGACGGAGAAATGAGAGTCACGTCAATCGCAGCACTGGAATTTCAGCTGTAGCTTATTACATGTACTGATTATGCCGGTATTGAATTAGAAACAGAGGGGAGCACGAAATGAACTAATTACAAAAAACTTCACACACGAAACGTTGAGTAAGTATATGTGTAAAATCACAAGCATTGATCTAGCGAGGTGCCGTACGGCCAGAACCTGCGCGGCGTAGATTGCCCAGGTCAAGACAGATGTGAGATGAGAAAATGGCAGTGAGATTTAAGCATGTTTCCGCATGCGACTCAGTGCGTTTCGCAAGCCAAGTTAAGACGGCCTTACCTGTGCGAAATTGAAATGAGTGGCAAGTATCGAATGTTAAACAACCACATCACCATTGCAATAGTTAATAGATCAGGGAGGGTAGGACTTAAATGCTGCGTAACAAACTGACATCGACGCGTCTTGGCGTTAGAATCACATGAAAAATATGGGCGACGAAATAATTGCCGTAGAGATGCAGATCGATAGGCATTCCAGTCTAGCGGTGTGCGGCCGAACAATGTATAAAATCACGAGTTTGGAGTCACTCAAAGTTTCGCATATTCAAAGACGCTGCATGCGGGTGATAATGCAACCACAATGACAGGACAATTTCTATGAGAACCCCTCTTATCGATCAAGGTAGTTTACAGGGAGCAATAAAGCATGCAGAGCAAGCAAATGTATATCAAGGTAGTAAAGGAGAAAACAAAAGTACGAAAATAAAAGTCATGCGTAATACATGCAACATGCTAACTCACAGGAAGTTCCGAGCCGGGTGCAAGTGATTTGTGAACATCAAGAAGATGAAAGGCTTCACGGGCTCTGGTGCGGAGTATGATATACCATCCAGTTAAATCTAAAGCCTGTTGATAAAAAAGAGAAAGATTTGCGAAAGAATGCAAAATGAAGCGACTATTTAGTGTAATAGTAGGCTGTACAAACAACAAAGGCGGGTGATGGCAATGGTGGGTTCAAAAGAAGTAAGGATGATTGATAAATACGCATCGACAAAAGAGAAAATGCACCTTATTTTGAGTAAACACGTGAAACATATCGGTATTAACATCAAAAATCCTTGAAGATGGTCGCGAATACTTACAAGTCATGTCATAAATTCCTATTCTACTTATTTACGCTTAATTTGTATGGTGGCTGCTTTGCCGTCAGGTGGAAGGAGGCAATGCGGTTACGTACACGGGAATGTGGATTAATTCCAGAAAAATACCAATCGGGATAGGTCAAAAACTCGATTCCATCATGATATCCACATTGAATGCACCATCATATACATATACATACATACATACATACATACATACATACATACATACCTGATCCAGGCAAAGTGCCGCACAGCCAGAGACTGCATGTGGGCTGAGATACTGTCAGGTTGCCCAGGTCTAGACAGACATTAGGGGGAAATAGAAATGGTAGTGACACTTCAGCGTGTTTCAGCATGCAGCTCACTACCTCTGGCCAATCAATTTAGCACGATGTCAGCCGCATAGCACAGAAGTACTGTACGATTGCACATCCGTGCTCTACATACATACATACATACACATACATACCATACCATAAATCTTGAATCTTTTTGCGATGCAACCCCCCGATTGACATCGATCTCGTGGTGGAAAAACCGTCACGTGGCATAGGTAAATAAAAATCATATCCTCTCTAAAGTGCATGCTGCCTATCTTTCGGGCTGGGTCCCCGCGATCAGATATGGCAGCAGCACGTTACACTTGAGGATATGTCTCGAAATCATGTAGTGTTTGCTTGAACTTGTGGAGTGACAAGGAAAGCTTGTAATGTTGTCCCTGATGATGACGATGTGAATGCTTAAATTAGATTGGAACAGCCAATAATTAATGCGCAGCGAAAATTCTCCTACTACCGTTGACGCAACGGTTTTCATAGAGGTTAATTGGTAAATATCCTATATGCTGCGTTAGCTTTGCTACACGTCTGAATGCATGACATATTGGCGGACATCGACTAGTGAACGATCGGTAATTTTGCAAGGTTAGTCGAATGGGTCCAGCGTTTGGTTGATTAATCCGCCTATACTTAACAGACAAGTGTTCTGTAACGCTGGGCTATCTGCAGTACCGATCCGAGTATCCTGAATGTTTATACACTCTGTTGCGCATACTCGCATAATCCCGCATTTACTATTTTTCCTGTGAGCCTCGATGTCCTTAGACTCAACCATCTGCAAAGCGTGCTTGATTTCAGCACGGATGTGCAAGCGTGCAGAGTTCTTTGCTGTGGTAAATTGATTTAACACCGGTAGTGAGCTGCATGGGAAATCACGCTGCAGTCTCACTGCCATTTCTATTTTCTTTCTCATATCTGTCTAGGCCTGGGCAACCTGACAGTATCTTAGCCCACGTGCAGTCTCTAACTGTGGTGCACTTTGCCTGGATCAGACCTGTGCTTTCATACATACATACATACATACAAACATACATACATACATACATACATACATACATACATACATACATACATAGATACATACATACATACATACATATATACATACATATATACATACATACATACATATAGGACATGCTTTTTCCATGACTTCACAAGAATATACACATCACTGAACAGATCCTTTAACGAAATAAAAAGCAATCACGCGATGGGCGTTTCGCCATCTCAACATTGAAAATAATCCAACAACATACCTGTTCACCCGCGTTACATAGAAAGAGCACCGCATCGCCGGTGTCGGGGACTTTGAAATATGCGTCGCTATCGGACTTGCAAGTAATGCGGAATGAATCCAAAGACGCCTTTCGCGCGGATACCCGTTTTATGACCCCGGGCGTGGAAGGAGTCAACATGGAGATTGGCTTGATTTCACAAACAGACCGAACCTAACAAGTTGAATAGGAAACAATAGTTGAATAAGTGATGTTGTGCAAATGAAGATATGGGTTTGGGGCACCTGAGATGCAGCCTCGTAAATGAACGAGTTGAGCTGAGATCCACCAAACGTCACTAACACAAGGGGGTTAGGTGAATGAGAGAACGCGTTAACGGTAACATACTGGAATCAAGAGCCGTGCTGTCAACAACATTTAGGCAGCGTAACTTATGGGGATCCAACGGGAGGTAAAGGAACAGCATAACATGTTGAAAACTGGTGGGTAGAAGTTTAGGAAATAAAAAAACTAAGAATGGGCACTTAAACCGTGAAAACAAGTTCATAGTGCCACCAATCAACCTTATGTAGAGAACGGTCTTAAAACGCAAACTGCTTATGTAAGGACATAAAAACACTAAAAATAAGGGTAACGGGTGAACTTGTTTAGCCAAGTGGTCAGACATTTAAAGCGCTCAAAGAAACAATTAAATTAAAGTGATTACAGCCAATTTATCCCAACTTACCACACACCCACTCGTTTTCGTACTGTTAGTATTCATCTGATAGAAATTGCTCCAAAGATTAACGTGGGCGATAAACGACCGATCAGCATCATCTGACGATGATGGGTAGTATTACACCGACAGCAAGCATCCATAAAAGCAAGCAAGCAATCGCGAAAGCATGAACGTCACCGCTGTTTTCCGAAATCAGGAAACTATTGTCGTTAACCTGAGCGGCGTAAACGGCCAGTATCTACAGGCAATTTCCATTTAGTTCACGCAAATTAATTACCCAACAAAACGATAGATGGGTGGATGAAATCACAGCAAAATGACGAGTAAGTATATAGTACCAGTATTCCACATAGATATTGTGTAAGTGTAAAGTATTAACACAATTTTCATTGTAACGAGCGTTTCTTGATCATCATAATCATGTGTGTGCTAACTCGTAATCAACATGCGATGTAAATCAGTGTAGACATTGCAGGATAGGTTGTCACGGACTTGGAGCGCTGCAAAATGGTGAGAACCATGAAACAAGAATACAATCCAAATAAAATGAAATGAACTCAATCATTAGGCTGTGTGATACGAGGCACTGTTTTGGGACCAATGGAGATGCAATTCACAATTATCGGGATAATATGATACGTCGCATGACAGTGCAATCACAATGCTTTAAAATGGAGAATCGAGAAGGAACACCTACCTTCGATATTGGATGGTAAAAACAGCACTGTACGTCGAGAAAAAACGAATAAATTTCGCATCAGGTCACCCGACTCACCGAACCCTCAGCATCTTGGAGCGTGATACATGAACTGTATGGTTTCCAGATCGGTGCCTCCGTAACAATGTACAAATTCGGAATCGAGCGCACACGCTTTTTCTTACTTGGGGTGATTCGCGTAAGCTGCTCGCCAGAAGAGGAACACAGATAGACCTGAATTGAGAATGAACACATTAGCATTGATAATGGAACGCCGACAAGTGCAGCGGCGAGAGATAACCAGGAACGCACATGCATTTCTGAATGAGGTTGGACAGTGTGTCCATCCGTGAAGACGTACAATTTGATGCAATCGGCCGCTCCGGGAGAGGTGGGACCAAAAAAGATGGCCCAGCGGTCCATGCTGACGGGCTGTTGAGGTAAAAAAAAATATAGAAAAAAGTACAAAGACGAGTTGAGCAACACCATATAGTCTGATTACGAATTCAGGGTAGTGATGCCAGGTCGACGAAAGTTAACGAAAATAGAGACAACAAACTGTATAAAATTCCCTGGAGAACAAGAAATCATGAAATTACAACACAGTTGGAATTCCATTGGAGTAAGTAGTTAGAAAACTATATGGCTGAATAGTTTTAGATCCGACCGACTTGTTTTCAAAGAGAGAGGCACGAATACGGGGAAGAAACGTACCTCATCACTCGCGTTGAAGATTCGAACCAGTCCATCTGCGGGATCTGCGCCGGCAAAATGGACTGGACCATCGGAAGAACAACTAATTCGTACCGAAGAGTCTCCGATCAGAGGACGCGAAAACCGCCGGGCACAGTGCAGTGGCGTAGAGGAGACCTGGCAATCTGAGACTTCATCTAAGTCCACCGTGAAACGCTTTTCGGAAAGTTTACGCTTACGCGTGACCAAAGGTGTCGCTGTTAGGCGTCGTTCAGATGCTTGTAAATTACACCTGGGGAAACAGGAAAGCAGCAAATAGGAAGAGCTTAGTGAACACAGCAATATCAGCACAATAGTTTTGTGGTGTTAACGGTCAAGCTTTCCTAGCCGCTCAACACAAAAGGCAAAACAATTAGCCAAAGGAAGCGATCGGAGGTTTGTAGTCAAAGCGAATAAGCAGTTGCGACACCACACGCCGAGTGGTGCTAGGGACACCGCTTTGTACCCAAATTCCCAAGATTCTTCATTGAAGCCGGCTCATTCTCCAGGAGGAGATAGTCGCACAAAATCAAAATCAAATCACCACATATCGTGATCCAACGTTTCGATTTTGTGTTGGAAGGAAATAATAACCTTCAGTCACCAACACACGGTGGTGCAGTCAACAGAACCGCTTTTGGAAATCCAGAATACTAAACACGTGCCATTAGTAGTAAAACGTAAACGTGTAAAACTACTGCATCGATGCTTTTGGATTAGTGCATATCATTTTCCTTAAACATGACAGTTATATCATGACATTGTAAAGCAGCGCAGAATCTGCACAAGCGAAAAATCAATTATCAACACTTTATTGGTTTGCCGGTTTAACAGTTTATTTGGTTTCATGTTTCTACTTAGTAGGGCGTCAACCACTAACATACTTCTACGACTTCATCGACTGCATAATCTTTTAAAATTCGGGATTATAAACTATTGGAGAATACGTGATTGTACAACCATCACGAGTACTGTATTTCAATGATCATAAAGGGAAGTCGGGATGCTGCGATTTAACTGGAATTCTTGTAAAAATAGCACAAAAAGAGCTTTACTAGGCGTGACTAATACGGCATGTTTGAAAAATACACTTGAAGCTGAGTGGCTTTGAAACACAAGCGTGTTCGTCTCACCATCAGTACAACAAAAAGTAAAACAAAACCGCATGCAATGAAACTACAAAAAAGCTGCTTTTTATGCATTTGCTTCTGCATATTCCGCTTGCCTGCTTTCCTTTTTTCGCGCGCTTGCTTATCTGCTTTTCCTTCTTCATATTGTTTTGTCTGGCTCCAGACGTGTGCTTCATGATGATGATGATGATCGGTAAAACAATCGTTTTAGCATAAAACGTCGCACTGATGTATGGATATATGAAATCGCAAGCCTGATCCAGGCAAAGTGCGGCGGAAAAACTGCATGTGGGCTAAGATACTGTCGGGTTGTTCAGGCCAAAGCAGATGAGAAACGACAATGGAAATGGGCGTAAGACTTCAGCGTGTTTTCTAATGTAGCTCACTGCTGGTGGCCAATCAAATTAGCATGGTGATAGCTCCACAGCACAGACGCACTGAACGACTGCGGATCCGTGCACACACTAATAAAGAAGCATGGATGTGCCATTGGAACTACTTCGGTACTGCGAAGGTAACACCGTGCTAAACAGAGTTGACAACGGCACTCCGCTGTAAGTAGAAACGCACTAAAATTACACTCATATTTTCTCTTTCTTATGCCTGCAACTTGACAGTATGCTAGCCCATGCGCAGTTTCACAATATGCGGCATTTCGCCTAGGTTGAAGATTGTGAGTTCATGCATCAGAATGATATTTGACGGCGGGTACCGAACAGTTCTATCGCCAGAAAAGAAAAAGAAGGGAGCAAGAAATGAGTATAAGGTAATCACGAATTTTGCGGGTAAAAGGAAAACGGTTTAGAACAATGTGAGTTTTGGTAAATCGGCTATAATCTACGTCAAAAGAAATCTTGAGATCGCAAACAACGCACTAACCTAGACTCCTCAGATTCCAGCAGCGACCGATACATGGCAATCTCGGCATCTAATTGAATCTTGATCCCAGCTAGCTCAGCACATTCACGAGATTTCTCATCTAACAAATCAATCAGTCGTGTGATTTCGTCACGATGTTTCTCAGACGACATTCGTTGATTGGTTTCACTTGTGGTGAGCGCAGAGTTCAATCGATCGATCTGTGTCCGCAGACTCTGCAACTCCGATCGACATTGATCAAGTTCGTCAGAACGCGTGTTCAGTAGTGACATGACACGGTGGTATTCTTGTCGGGAGGCCTTCACACGTTCTTCCGCAGCAGAAGCTCGTTTCCTTTCCGCATCCAGTGTAGCCTGATAAAAATGAATAGAATGAATTAATGGGACTTGAATGAAATTGAGACTTCGCCGTTTCATGATGAGTACGGCTATAATAAGGCAAATCCCAAGGTCAAACCTTCGTCAATATAAAAATCCGTATTTGCACGAATTTTCATCGCACTCCTAGATATCAATATATTTTCTCAAATTTCTCAATGGCATTTCATCGCCAAGGTGTATTTCGAATTAAGTAGATAAATTTTTAGGGATCTTATTCGTATTCTGAATGTAAGATCAGCGTTACGTTTAGGAACCGCCCCAGATAGGTGTTGAAACAGTCGTATGATGAGTATTGTATGAGCCAATAAAGTTGTCCTTTCGTAATCATTATGCACCGATTTTCACTCCGTGGGGGTCAGTTAGCCCAACGCAGAATAATAAAACACGCAGATTTCATTGAAAAACAACACACGATCCACTAATGACTCCAGATTTTGGCTGGCTTGCCGAAATACTTCCACGTGGTGCCAGCTGGGTGGGCTCGTTCTCCGAGCTCAGCGAAAGGTTCGGCGGTGGTGTCTGAGGGTGTGGTGGATTTTCGCCTGGCAAGCGTTCTCCCTATAAAAAGCCACAAAAATCCAATGATGACATCACGACGCGGCGGATTTGACTCGCCGCTCCAAAAGTCACTGCCCATTGTCCTATCCAAGGACATTGTATGGTGCACAGGCAAAAACTGAAGTCACCAACCTATCAACGGGGTTATCGGGCTCCGAACTGGAAATTCCCAGAAAAGGGCGTATGAACCGCTTCGTCGGTCACTGGCCACCGATAGGTGCGAACCTCTCTCGCTCCACTGCCTTGTGGGTAAAGGCTCGGGGTGGGACCCCCTAAACGAAATCTCCCCTACTTCGGTGTAGGCAACCGGGTAGTATCATGCCTATGTTCAACGATGCCGATGACAACGCTTTGTACCCCCCTTTCTCGCTTTGTACATCTCATTGTTTATGTTGAACGGCACTATATCTGTATCAGATTGTGCAAATATAATAATATAATAATATATAATGACTCCAGACTTTAGAAATAACGTATGTGAATCAAAATAATTTGACGCGTACCCAAGGAAAAAATAAACGAATGAAGAAAACCAAGCGGCTTAAACACCGGAAACTAACAATATCGATCAGCCCAAGTCGTCCTGCTGGTTAATTATTCCAGGCACGCCCCAATTGAAACCAAAGGCTGGTGGCCTTAGCTCTCAGGTCAAGCGAATTCAACCGCCCGCGACTACAAATGTGGGCACAAAGATTGTATGATTCACATTTCGCGCATTCTCAGTTGTCCGCCAATATGTATAAATAAGCATTTAAATTAACCACAGAATGCAGCTGGTGGTTCTTGCACAGTGACCATAACAAGCTGGAAGTTCCGCTCGACAAACACCCACAACTGAACGAATTCGTGTACGAACACACCATCTGAATGATGAGATGACGACACGGATTCACGTTATATCAATGCCCGGATTTGCGATCGTGCAGTATTGTACAGATCAGGTCAGTTAGCATCGTGTTAAATTGACTCGAAACCGGTAGTGAGATGCATGCTAAAACACCTTAAAGTCACATTGCCATTTCTTTCATAAATCTGTCTAGGGGTTGGTAACCTGAGAGTTTCTCATCCCACAAGCAGTCCATGACTGAGCGGCATTTTGCTATGATCAAGCTTGTGTTCAATTCACCAATCATCTGTGAACTGTAAATTTACCGATGACCACCGTCTGGTGACAGGGAAACACTAGCAATCTGATGAAATAAAGCAATATTTGTTGCATCGATAAATTTACCGTTCACAGATGATTGGTGAATTGAACACTACAACGCTGATGAGTGGTTATCTGATAAGTTGGATAAAAAGAGTACGCTGCAAAAGAAAAGGTCGGAAGCACTACCTGTAAATAATGGGACCTACCGAATTACTTGGCTATATGATGAAATGTATGTATGAAATCAAAACCCTGATCCAGGCTCCGCGTAAGATAACAACAAACTGACATGTTTCCCAAGCTCAGATAGATATAAGCAATTTAACTTCCATACGAATTAACCTTAGCAAAAAGTTTAAACTAATAAATACATGAATATCGGAAAAAAAGAAAGTGTCGCATTAACTAAATGTCTGACTGGGACTGCTGGTACCCCAACCGACAAAGCATTTATGAACGAGAAACGAAATCGTGTGTTCGCTTCAAATTTATACAAGTAACGTAACCCCACAGAGAGTAGTGCTGTGCTGCACAGTTGAAACTGTGATAAAATGGATGGAGCACCGGTACTGAGATGCATGCTACTTTCCCTGTCTTATCATTGTCTAGGCATGGGCAAGCTGTCAGTATCTTAGCCCGACTGAATGGGTGTGCGACACTATGCAAACATACGCATGTATAGTCATGCATCATGAATAAAAATGATTCGGATAATCGGACGACCTACCGCCGCGTTTTGCTCCAGTTTCGCAATCGAATCTTTCATTTGCGAATCCAACGACTTGCGCAAATCATCCAATTCGAGTCGCAATCGTTTACGATACTTCTCGGATTGTTTGGCCATGGTTTTTACGTGAATTTGTAATGCATCGGTGGAAAACGATTCACGCTGCTACACAAAGATAAACAAAATGGGGGGGGGGGAATGAACAAACGAAGCAGTGAAACTCGTATCGTGACCACGCGGAAAAACGGCTGAAGAACCGATGGTGTTCACAGTAGGGATGGTGCGTGTAAAAATTTACAGTCATATAAAAAGTTTACGTTGCATAGTATTACCACGCCGGAATCTAACAATGCTTCGGTAGGGATACACAGCTACCTGTATGTATGTATGTACGTACGTATGTATGCATGTATGTGTATGTATGTATGCATGTATGTATGTATGTATGTATGTATGTATGTATGTATGTATGTATGTATGTATGTATGTATGTATGTATGTATGTATGTATGTATGTATGCATGTATGTATGTGTATGTATGTATGTATGTATTTATGTATGTACGTGTGTATGCATACATGTATGCATGAATTAATGTACGATAGCGATTTCGCGTTTACATGAGGCAAAACGGGGTCGGCGAAAGCAGATTCGGATATTTCAGAAGATGCATCCCCAAAGATAGGAAGCTTTTCGATTCGTACAATGCCGACGACGTAGTTCTTCTATCGGCTCAATAATAGATGCTCAAAGCCTTTGGGTTGCCCTTGAAGTTTTACTTCTTCAAACCGCGCTTCGCAGCTCGAAATTGCAGAGGTTCATTAGAGAATACTGATCCGATAGAAACGAACACAAATCGCGACAATGAGGAATGCCGGCTATAGACTGTTCAATGTTTTATAACGTTAGGTAGACCATCAAAGTATTGTAGAATGGTAACCAATGTTGAAATGTGAAAGTCACCGCTGCGAAAAAGTCATATCTTTTTTTTAATTTGGCAGTAAACGAATCCGAGACGTTTGAAGTCACAAGGATGTTCATGATGAAAATGTGTGGCAAGATGTGAAAAGCTTCAGGACACTAAACTATCATAGACAAGGGATAGAAAAATCAAACAAGTTTGCAAAACTGACCGAGGCTAGTAATTTCTCCTTGAAATCCAACTGTTCACTCAACGTGAGGATTCGGTTTTGTAGCTCAGTTCGTTGTAGTGTCTCTTGCTCCAGTTGTGTCTGTAGCAGTCTGTATTGCTTGACCAGTTTATCATTTTCTAACTGTGACTTCTATACGTGATAAGGGATAAAATACAAACAATCGATAAAAAAACATTATCGAATGAAATTTATGTTATATTTTAAGGAATAGATAGTGGGCAACTTCCAATATGATGCGGTACAAATTTTTAAAAAGGCACTAATCTAATAATGCGATATTAACGCCATTAGCCGACACTCAGAATGTGTAGCGTACGTGACCTTAGAATGATATCAAAACTGTGTCAGCGAGTCATTGTCCAATGTCGTAATTGATGAACAGTACAAGGCATGATTATGAATGTATCTTCACGACCTGTTGCAAGCACCCAAATAAAAGACAGACGAATGGCGTTGAATCTTGTGTCAAAGTGCTTTTGTTCGGTAAGTGCCACCGATCTAAAGCAAATGAAACTCCAGTCATCACGTTTTATTCCGATTGCGAGCAAAACCAACGCGTTGCAAGTTGCAAGTCAATAAAACTGACGAGAATAAACTTGTTCGATCCACACAGAACACGTTAACAAGCTGTAGCATAATAAAAACAATCTGGTAATCACTTGTGGAGGATTATGCCGCAGCAATCTGTTTAAGTCGGTATTGAGCAAAAAACAAACAAGTACAGATACTTTCTAGGTATAAGTATTTTGAAGTGCACGTTACTTCAGTTGCCTTCACATTTTATAGCAGTTCTTTTTTGGAATATTGACTGACTACTTTGAAATAGCGAAACGCCAAGTCACGAGCTTTTACAACAGCATTGTCGAGGAGCGATTATGTGACATTATCAATAAGCATTTTAGGAATTCCATAAAGGTGACATGCCCAGTAAATTGAAACTGGCTTTTATTTGAATGAATGGCTGGTGAACATGGATGACTTTGGTCGTTGTCACGAAACATTGAAAACGCTTTCAGCAATAGTGGCAAGTAACGTCATTCCTGAGTATTGTGTAAGCTTAAACTCGCAAACACCACAACTTTGATGGGAAAAGTGTAACGTGTGTTGAAGGAAGAGACTAACGGTGGGAAATGAACCTACTCAGCTGGTCTTGAATGAGGGAACGTGTCCCCTTGAAAATTAACTTAATGGGGTATAAAATCCAATGTGTGAATTGTTAACATTTCCCACTGATAGACAGACCTGGTGAGGAATGAATATAGAAAACGCACGGGGTCTCGCTGAATATGACTCACTTTGCAATTTTCGATTTGTTGCTCAAGACGTTCAGAATAGGCTGATAATTTGGCAAGCTCATTGGCTGTCTGTGCTTCTTTAGCTCTTGCCTCATCCAGTTCTCTCATCGTTTCATCACGATCGGAAGTGGCGGTTTTCAACTTGACTTCAGTTTCTGCTAATTGCAGGGCGACGCGGTCCAGATTGGTGCGCAAAGCCTCCAGTTCTCTTGAATAAACGTTGTCGAGATCACTAAATTTTTCCTGAGTTAAAAATAAAAACCAAAAATAACGAAATGTTGTGCGGAACTTGGATAGATAGGAAAAATGTGCCATTCCGAACAAAAGGATGTGATACAACATTAAAAACCACAAAAGTATAGAATAAAAATGAAAAAAGGATAAAGCACATGATTGAGAGCATGAATATGATAGTATATAAGAAAACACAAGCCTGATAAAGGTAAAGTGCGCACAGTCGTAGACTGCACGTAGGCTAAGATAGCAGGATAAGAGAGATATAAGAAATGGGAAATGGCGATGAGACTCAAGCGTGTTTTCGGCATGCAGCTCATTACCGATGGCAAACCAATTTAGCACGGCGTTAGGCGCACAGCACAGAAGCACTGCACGTGATCTGGCTAGGCCTGGGCAACGTGACAGTATCTTAGCCCACGTGCAGTCTTTGCCTGTGCAGCACGTTGCCTAGATCAGGCTTGTGATTTTATACATACATATATACATACATACATACGTGATTGCACTTTCGTAGTGAAATGGGATAGTATCGCTATATATCTTGGGGTAGTATATGTATATCAAATGTGAACAAACGCTTCTTGAAGTAGTGATATAAATCTAACGCGAAGAAAAATAACCAAACGTTGCATTGAATAAAATGAGCAATATGATCAAAACCTACTTTAAAAGATTCTTTCAAAATATCTAAATCTCCGATAGCTCCTGAGACCAAATTTTGTTGGATATAATCAATGTAGTCCGCTAGGCGACTGTTGAGCCATTGAAGTTCTTCTTTTTCTTCAATTCGGGAAGACAGAAAAGGGTTTCCATTTTCGTCACAGAGCTTGGTTACCTCATGTTTGTCAACCTCTGAATTGTCGTCGGAAGACTGCCCGTCGGGCACCGACCGCGTCGATATGCGAGAACGCTTTGGAGTAGGCTAAAATCGAATAATATGCATTTAGTTGGGCAGAACACTGAAATACACGTGTTGATATCAAATAAATAAAAACGGCAAGTCGTGTGATTTCATTGCAACTGGACTTTGTTAGAGAGAGTTAAAATCAGGATGTCGACCTACAAGGGGAATAAAGCCCACGAAAATGAGCATACAAAACCGAAAATGTCAAAACCAAACAGCTCACTTAGGTAACATAATGTAAAGCGCAATTTCGAAATATACCCACAATAACCGCGTGAATTCTACCAAGAACTTGATTCTATAATTTTGAGAGCACAGAGGGCGACATAGTAGTCCTTGCCGGCGATTTTAATGCCCCAGTGAGGCAAATGTGATGTGATGTGAAAGCACAAGCCTGATCCAGGCAACGTGACGCACAGTCAGAGACTGCACGTGAGCTGAGATACTGTCAGGTTGCCCAGGCCTAGCCAGATATGACAGAAGAAATAGAAAAATAGAAAAGTTAGTGAGACTCCAGCGTGTTTCAGCATGCAGCTCACCACCGGTGGCCAATCAATTTAGTACGATGTTAGCAGCAATGCACGGAAATACTGCACGATTGCAAATCCATGCGATTGCCCTATTGAGCTCATCAAGAGTAGAGGGAGTATCCAGATGTTCAATGGTTGGCAACATTTTCAAGTGCATGCGGTAGAACCCTACCTCTGTGACGGTTACCACCTGTTTCTCTCTAAAACAAATTTCTGGCATCACAAGCGCTATCTGGCCACACCATCCCATCGTACGCAAGCTCAGCTCGACTGTATCCCGATCAGCTAAAGCTGGGGAGGTAATGTCAAAAGCGGCAGGTCGTACAGGAGTAGCAACATAGATCGTATGCAAGCAAAAATTAAAACGACTAATATTAGACAAACGCATTATAAAAATGATCCACAGATTCTCAGACACTTGACGAAAATCTATGCGGTGGCCGTGAGTCAGTTGGAAAGATTGTGCATCGGTGATGGACAGAGCATCGGCCATGGGCAACATGAAAAAGCTGCAGTCTCGATGAGACTTATTCCGCGATAGTTGGAGCAAACAGATTTATCTCCACTTCTGAACAAGGGTAGGATGATAGACATCCTCAAGTTTGATAGGAAAATATCAGTCTCCCAGATAGAAAAAAACAGTTTGTGCAGTGGGGATAATAATGCGTCAGACCAGGGTTTAATAAGTTCAACGGAAATTCGATCCTCATCTGACAATTTAGCGTTCTTCATTCGTCGCAAAACACTTGAGATCTCGTACTCTGATGGGGCATCGCAATTGACCGGGTTGCCGCAGCTCTGTACTGGGGCAGTGATTATTGTACTAATAGCTGACGGGTGGTTCAGTAGCAGACTGAAATGACCAACCCACCGATCTATCTTGTCATTAAGGTCAAATATCAGTTGTCCCGACGAATCTTGAAGATCGGCGCGAAAACTACAGCTTACAGATGCTGTTAGAATCAGGCGAAATAGTTTTCCAAAGTCTAGAAAGCTCGCTGCAGCTTCCAATTCAGATGCAGTTTCCGCCCAGTATAGCTGAAGATCTTTACGTGAGGATCGTGTAGCAGCTGTTCCAAGGTGCGGTAATCAGAAGTACCATGCATTCGAGCATCTCTAATTTGGACAGAGGGTTTTATGGTGTTCTGAGAGATCCGGTCTCGCCGATGGCGAGAAACGTTGCTTAGGATTTTTAATGTCGAAGTCTAAGTAGCGGCCTTTGGTCTGGACCAGTTGTTCAACTGGGGCATCCAACTGCTCAGTAATATCAGCAATTAGCTTCGTACACGTCTTCGTGCTTAAACGCTTCCTAGGAGTTTTCCTTTAGCAGTTTAGTAGGCGAAGTCGAAACTTTGAGCGAACGAGACTGTGATTAGTGCCTACTGCGTTCCCTATTTCGGTCCTGCGATAGGACCTAGAGTCCAGCACCGAGGACATCCAGCGTGCGCGAATTAGAATATAATCGATTTGATTAGACGTTCTGCAATCAAGTACCATGTTACCAAGTTTTCCCCATATTGAAAGGATTTAGTGTTAGAGACACAAAACTGTTTCTAGGCCGCAAAGTCAATTAATCGCTCGCTGTTCTCCAAAGAATAGGTTTGTTGCAGCATCCGCTGATCCAGTACGTGCATTCCAATCGCCGGCCACAACCAATATGTCGTTTCCAGTTACTGTACTATAAAGAAGCTAGTATGTACGATCGACTGAATGGATCATAATCGATTTGGATCCTTGCCCGGGTAGTCGAATCTTAGAGAGACAAGCAACGTCTACCCGGTGATCTGATAAAAAAGCATTGTGATGGCTTGACAACCAACATCCAGCAGTGTACTTACATTCGGGAATCACAGATAAAAATCTTTACGAATATTTATAGCCACAGCTCGTTTACTTAGCCGCTGGGAGAGCAAAGGGCGATTCGCGTCTAGGAAACGCCGTAGCAGAAAGCTGAAAGATATATTGAGGCATCCTCATGAAGTTTCTTGGCGTTTGTTCGAGTACACCTCTCTAGCCTCTTCACAACCAAGTGTTATCTACCAAGAAGCGGGGAGTTGAATGATAAAACGAGCTGTGTGATAGTTATCCGCCAACGGGACTCCGCGGTTGATTTTTCCTCGGGGTTTTCTCCCAAAGCCTTTCCCGCAATCGGGTAACCCGCAAAACAATGATGGTTCGGAGTCAGGGTTTCCTTGCCCATAGATGGACTGCCAGTAGCTGACGAGCGCAATCTACCCGGAGCAAACTGGTTTTAAGGCGCCAGTCACTCGTCTTCGCACATTATCCTGTAAGTAAATGCAGTTGCGCCAAGCTTTTGGAAGCCACTTGTGCAAGCTAGGAGTTGGACTTGGTTGTCAGAGAATATTTGAGACGCATGCAAAATTGGAGCATTTTATAGATAGTAGGGGGTAATTCCTACTACAACCACCGCATGTGAAAACCTTGGATCCTAGTTTGTCTTTGCACAATCTTTTACAGCATCAGTAGCGTTTTAAATCTCACGACTTCTCATCTATTTAGGATTTTATTATTTCATTGGTATATGTCAGACTCGGTACTTTCTACAAACCTAAGTATGTCCATGATAAGGATGACTTCAGTGGCAGCGAGCACAAACATAGTTCTATTTCATGGAATGGTGTATGCCACCTTTCAAAAACACGGTAAGGCAACAGCAACATAAATGCAGTACGGAAAATAATCGGTGGCAAACGAGATAGGTTTTCATCAGATGAATGACATCCTTTAAAAAAGCAATGTTTGCA
>JACCGJ010016015.1:0-29766 GCA_013407085.1 Atriophallophorus winterbourni
GGCATTGTTGTTTTAAGCGATATTTGGAGAATAAGTTGTTCATATTTGTAACTACTCATCCGTGACAAGCCCATCGAACGATTCACAAAGTTGATCACGACGGTCCATAATGGAAGCACTGGACTCGAGTTTCGCTCTCAATTGAGCTCATTAGCAGTGCATATCCACCGCTTCGGGGGCGGGATTCGAACCCCCGACCATCAACATTGCAGTCCTATGCCTTAACGACTGGGCTACCGTCCAACGTTTGACCGATCGCAATTAAGCGTTTATGAACTGTTCTCCAGACTGGCACATTTGAGTAGCATTGTTTGCCCGACCAGTTCAGAAGGAGCCAGCAACATCTGTTGTGGTCGCCCAACCGAACAGATCTGCGTGTCAGGTCTTCCCATCGGATACGGTGTAAGCTAACACCGATTAGATCTGATGGGCAATGTTGTTTAAGCGATTTTCGGAGAATATGTTGTTTATGTTTGTGACTACTCATCCGTGCCAAGCCCATCGAACGATTCACAAAGTTGATCACGACGGTCCATAATGGAAGCACTGGACTCGAGTTTCGCTCTTATTTGAGCTCATCAGCAGTGCATATCCTTCGCTTCGGGGGCGGGATTCGAACCCCCCGACCAGCACCATTTTAGTTCAAGCCTTAACGACTGGGCTACCGTCCACCGTTTGGCCGATCGCAATTAAGCTTTTATGAACTGTTCTCCAGACTGGCACATTTGAGTAGCTTTGCTTGCCAGACCAGTTCAGAAGGAGCCAGCAACATCTGTTGTGGTCGACCAACAGAACAGATCTCCGTGTCAGGTCTTCCCATCGGATACAGTGTAAGCTAACACCGATTAGATCTGATGGGCATTGTTGTTAAGGCGATATTTTGGAGAATAAGTTGTTTATATTTGTGACCACTCATCCGTGCCAAGCCCATCGAACTATTCACAAAGTTGATCACGACGATCCATAATGGAAGCACTGGACTCGAGTTTCGCTCTCATTCGAGCTCATCAGCAGTGCAAATCCACCGCTTCGGGGGCGGGATTCGAACGACCGACCATCACCATTGTAGTCCCATGCCTTAACAACTGGGCTACCGTCCACCGTTTGACCGATCGCACTTGAGCGTTTTTAAACTGTTCTCCAGACTGGCACATTTGAGTAGCTTTGTTTGCCCGATCAGTTCAAAAGGAGCCAGCAACATCTATTGTGGTCGCTCAAACGAACAGATCTTCGTGTCAGGTCTTCCCATCGCATACAGTGTAAGCTAACACCGATTTGATCTGATGGGCCTTGTTGTTGAAGCTATATTTGAAGAACAAGTTGTTTATATTTGTGACCACTCATCCGTGCCAAGCCCATCGAACTATTCACAAAGTCGATCACGACGGTCCATAATGGAGCACTGGACTCGAGTTTCGCCCTCATTTGAGCTTATCAGCGGTGCATAACCGCCGTTCCCATGCCTTAACGACCGGGCTACCGTCCACCGTTTGACCGATCGCAATCAAGCGTATATGAACTGTTCTTCAGACTGGCACATTTGAGTAGCTTTGTTTGCCCGACCAGTCAAGAAAGAGCCAGCAACATCTATTGTGTTCGCTTGACCGAACAGATCTCCGTGTCAGGTCTTCCCATCGCATACAGTGTAAGTTAACACCGATTAGATCTAATGGGCATTGTTGTTGAAGCGATATTTGGAGAACAAGTTGTTTATATTTGTGACCACTCATCCGTGCCAAGCCCATCGAACTATTCACAAAGTTGATCACGACGGTTCATAATGGAAGCACTGGACTCGAGTTTCGATCTCATTCGAGCTCATCAGCAGTGCAAATCCACCGCTTCGGGGGCGGGATTTGAACGCCCGACCATCACCATTGTAGTCCCATGCCTTAACGACTTGGCTACCGTCCATCGTTTGACCGATCGCACTTGAGCGTTTATAAACTGTTCTCCAGACCGGCACATTTGAGTAGCTTCGTTTGCCGGATCAGTTCAGAGGGAGCCAGCAACATCAATTGTGGTCGCTTGACCGAACAGATCTCCGTGTCAGGTCTTCCCATTTGATAAAGTGTAAGCTAATAACGATTAGATGTGATGGGCATTGTTGTTTAGGCGATATTTGGAGTATAATTAGTTTATATTTGTGACCACTCATCCGTGCCAAGCCCATCGAACTATTCACAAATTTGATCACGACGGTTCATAATGGAAGCACTGGACTCGAGTTTCGCTCTCATTCGAGCTCATCAGCAGTGCAAATCCACCGCTTCGGGGGCGGGATTCGAACGCCCGACCATCACCATTGTAGTCCCATGCCTTAACGACTGGGCTACCGTCCACCGTTTGACCGATCGCAATTAAGCGTATATGAACTGTTCTTCAGACTGGCACATTTGAGTAGCTTTGTTTGCCCGACTAGTTCAGAAGGAGCCAGCAACATCTATTGTGGTCGCTTGACCGAACAGATCTCCGTGTCAGGTCTTCCCATCCGATACAGTGTAAGCTAACAACGATTAGATCTGATGGGCATTGTTGTTTAGGCGATATTTGGAGTATAAGTTGTTTATATTTGTGACCACTCATCCGTGCCAAGCCCATCGAACTATTCACAAAGTTGATCACGACGGTTCATAATGGAAGCACTGGACTCGAGTTTCGATCTCATTCGAGCTCATCAGCAGTGCAAATCCACCGCTTCGCTGGCGGGATTCGAACGCCCGACCATCACCATTGTAGTCCCATGCCTTAACGACTGGGCTACCGTCCACCGTTTGACCGATCGCAATTAAGCGTTTATGAACTGTTCTCCAGACTGGCACATTTGAGTAGCTTCGTTTGCCCGACCAGTTCAGAAGGAGCCAGCAACATCTATTGTGGTCGCCCAACCGAACAGATCTCCGTGTCAGGTCTTTTCATCGGATACAGTGTAAGGTAACACCGATTAGATCTGATGGGCATTGTTGTTTAAGAGATATTTGGAGGAGAGGTTGTTTATATTTGTGACCACTCATCCGTGCCAAGCCCATCGTACTATTCACAAAGTTGATCTCGACGGTCCATAATGGAACGGTCCATAATCGATCGGCATATGCTTGGGACCGATCCTGTATTCATAAAGCGGGTGAATGTGAGTGAAATCGGTAATAGTAATTTTTGGTATTCCATGGAAATATTTAAAAAAGGCCTCTAACTGATTTTGCGTGATGATAACATATTTGTCATCAACATAGCGCAACCATAATTTTGACTTGAGTCCTTCACTGTTAAGGGCTTTTCTCTCTCGAAATACTGCATATATATGCTCACAAGTACCGGAGATATCTGTGAAATCATTGCCAACCCTAATTTTTCGTATATATAATTGCTCATTTGAAACGAAGTGGTTCATGCTCAGGCAGATCGGTACACCGTTGATAATATGCTAGACGCTCAAACTTGTACAATCTGACAAACTGACATCTGATTTGAATGCCGGTCTAGCTAGTTGTAACAAAATTCATGTATCGACGTTGGTGAACAAAGCGCTCACATTAAAACTAACTACTATTTAATCGTCATCTGTGGTTACCTACTTTTAGCGAGAAACGGTGCCATGTGCGTTTTTGAGGAACTAGCCTGAATTGCCGACTAAAAGTTTCAACTAAGAAGCCAAATGTCTAGCTAACTTGTGCGCATGTGATCCGAAACCGTCGACGATAAATCTTACAGGAATGCCTTCTTTATGTATTTTAGGTTGGCAATGGAACCTAGGACTTAGAGTAGAATTCAAATAATGCTTATACCACAAGACCTATTTCAAACTCTGCTCAACGCCATGCAACTACCTAGAAACTACTATTTTACAGATATTTATTACGTTGTTTCATTACTCCGTCTGCCTGTTTATTGGAAAGTGCATTTACTGATTCCTCGATACAGGAAATAAGGTCTGCAGTTTTCCTAAAGCTGTTACTAATGCAGAAATACAAGCTCTTCTCCAACAATCTATGTTTGACTTAAGGAAGTTGTCGATTATATAAATTCAAATCAATAGAATACTGGTTGCTAGATAAAGACTTATTAGATTTATCTAATGAACGTTTATTATGAAACTTGATTAACTTGTTGAACTTACGATTTTGTCTTTCTCATATTTCTCCTTATGTGTGGCTTGAACCTGTGCGTGTTCTCCACGAATTCTGCAGAAATCCGCTTCGTATAATTGAACTCGCAGTTTTGACTTCATTTTAGATGGAGCAGGCAATATGGTTTTATTGCCCCGTTTAATCCTTTGTTTCAAAAACACTTCAAATTCGCTCGCGACAGCCTATGTCGATTAGCGGAAATTATCATGCTGTTTTAGCAACAGAGCTCTTGGTATTATGCTGCGCTGTTCGCAACGAAGTTTGAAGATGCCGTGGTTCACCCATCCAACTCCATATTCCGCTGGTCTCACCAAATCACTGGCCAATTTTTAAACACGGGGCTCGTGAGGAGTCAGCAATCGATCGGTATATGCTTGGGACCGATCCTGTGTTCATAAAGCGGGTGAATGTGAGTGCAATCGGTAAGAGTAATTTTTGGTTAACGTTTTACTCCTGACACAGAAGCTTCGTCAGACCAAGGATGATAGTCATAACAAGAAAAATGATTGAGTAGTAATTCACTTAAATCCACTTATTTGATCATACCGCTACACAACCTATAGTATACATACAGCGTGGCACGTCTCTTGGTAATGACCATGATCAGTGGTCCATTTTCCTCACAGTGTGTATCTGCATCAATTAGATACAAGTAAACACAATCGAGGTTAATTTACACGGCTGCCCACATAAGTAAAAGTGCTCAACCTACGGGTATGAGGCTATTTTTAATGAAAAATAAATATTTAATTAACTAGTAGGTATAAGGTGAGTAAAAACAATTTAATTCTGCATCAGTGTCGAGCTCCAGATTGTTGCGATTTCTGCCTCATCCATTTTATTGCCGTCAGTCGACCTGCCTTTGCAATTTCGACCGCCTCTGCATGTAGGCGTTCGATATACGGTTGAATACCTCGACTCAATATTGCCAAATTTTCTAAATCGTCGCTGTGGCCGTAGAACCTAGGAGTTAGAGTAAACTTGGAAACCAGTTTATACCACAAGCCCTTTTCCAAGCTGTACTTAACGCCACGCAAATACCTAGAGACTACCATTTCGCAGTTATTCATTACAATTTGTGCATTATCTAAGGGCCCTCAAATAAGTGCCCCCCATCCTTGTCTGAATAGTCGCTTTTATTCACGATTACCGTTACTTTCCGTTTGTCAGCCTTGGTAATGTTTATATTGTTATCTTGTTTCAGCGTGAGAAGTAATTGTCTTTCGTCTTCATTATCCACATCGTCGAAAGCGGATGGATAGATTCTGTTTTAAAATTAAAAATTCGTATATATTCTGCTGGGCTCTCATAACGCAAGAGAACATACATACATTCAGACTGTCTCTTACACATGTTGACGACAATGTTGCCGTGTGATTTCTATTTACGTGAAAGAATCTCTCCGATTATGTTGTAAAATAACCAAATCATACATTTTTAAGAAATCTCTATGTACTTCTGTCGCAAAATCACGCATGAATTAAAATTATACATTGTCCACCCATTTATCTACATTGCGGAGGAAAAAAAATTCTACTATTTTTATTTCCTATCTGATACTTAAAGGGCTCAGTCAGACACAAAATACCGTTTTGCTTGTTAGATTATTTGTATTTGCAATGTATTCTGTGTTATTTGTATTAATATAGTCTGTTTGAATCACTTAATTTCAACTGAATTTAATCTGATTTTTAGATGCGTATGTATTATGAATTTTTATGGGATATTTCGCTTTCTATTACGTTGCATCAACAATTGCATACAACAACCCGAATCGATTTAAATGATGAGCTTATGTACCTAATGTAAATGATTAAATTCAATTACGTAAACTAATTTAAATGTCTGCGTTATTGAGTGGTTTTCAGAGGCAAGGGTTAATGTAATAGGATGCATTGCGCTCATGATCATCACCAGATTTCAAAGAAATAAATGTGTGAAAACAAAGATAATAGCATTTTGATTCTACCAGCATTAATTATTGCTCGGCAGTTATAATTTCCTTCTAATGTCTTAATGCATGCTATTTTTGCATATAATGGGAATTAAATTTAAGCAAACATTTCCAAAACTTTTGTGCTTATTGACGAATAAATGATGTAACATTTTTGAATATTGCAGGAAACTGTTTGTTTTGAAAGGGCACTTTTTATTTTCAGTACATAAGTATACACGCAATATTTTTAATCACCGAATATATTATATTTGAGAAAACAGTTCGCAACTACTTGATTAGTATAAGTAAGCAAACTATAATTAAAATCAATTTTTCTCGACATTCATTTATTTAATTACCAGATAATTTTTGTGGATTATTTTAAATATAATTCTCGCTTATTGTTGTAGGTTATTATTAGTTGGATCTTTAGTATTTCGTTTCTAAAATCCTTAATTGGAAAGACGAACTCTGTTTTAAACCCTATGTTGTTCAAAATTGATATATCCGTTCTACAGAGTCTCGACGATCCTGCAACTAACCTGGTGACCAATTCTAAAAAGGGGTCATACATTTCGAACATGTCTGAGAATTTCACACAAATACGATGACAATTTTTAAAAACAAATTAATTTATACAATTTGCCAAATTCTGGATAATCTTGCAAGAATTATAATCCCACTAACGTAATGGAGTAAAGACTCAATACTGAAAACCCCAATAAGTACCCTTACTTAGCTCTATCCAAATTATGTACACGGTGCGATTTAATTTTGTGGATTTTTTCATCAATATGTACCCATTCTTATGAAATTACTTTCATAGCAATCGATAAATTTCAAATTTTCGAAATAAGATTAAATTGTAATGACAGGATACAAAGTTTCGTGTGTTTTTTAATCACAGTGACATGAACGATATATTCCATAACCATGTTCTCCAACTCGCAATAATTCGAGTTTTACAAAATTAGCATGATAATAGTTAGATTGACGAGATCTTCAAATGTTAGCGAATAAACGTTGTCACTGCAATTGATTGATATACCCTATGTCAACGTAGGTCAAACAAACCCATTTTAATATGCGCATCAACGAAATCGGTAGAAAAGTTCTCAATTGACAGTTCAGATCATTGTGACAACCATTATACACATAATATTTCAATAATGGATTTGATCATAAATGAAAGACGTCTTTCTATGCAACGATTGTACTAATCGATACTGTCAAATACAAATTAGGCGTTCGAGGAAAAATAAGGAATCAACCGCGATTAAACTTTCGCAACGATTATCACTCCTATAAAAATAGGAGAGCTATTTTTTACAAATCGAAATATCAATTTATGGGTAACACTTTGCTTATAACTTAGAAACGTCGGCAGGCCATTTGTGTCAGTAAAAAAGGACATTATGCTTCAATTCCTGTGACCAATTCCAATTTGGTTAAGTACTGCGCATTTCATGGTGATTTTGCGGTCGTCAACACGAACATATATATACCAATTCTTGAGAAATGGACAGCTATACGCGTTTATGGAAGTTAAGCGTCACCGCTATAGATATAATGAAATCATTTAGAGCTATGGCGTCGTTAAGTCGATGAGACATTTGACATCATAAAACGCGACAGAATAGAAGCATGTCATATTCACCTCATCAAATTGATTCCCAGAATTCAAGTTACACCGAACATTGGACTCTTTCGCGAAAGCAGAATGGTAAAATACGCAATACCTTCTACCTTAAGCCCATTGATTCAGATGCATTTTTGCGGTAACCACCAGCGAACACAGAAACATATTTAATTACGTAGCAAAATCACGTTTCAATCAAGTTGAAAGCTTGGGCATCTATGACACAAAGCAAGCACATCAAAAAATTAGTCATTGGCATGTCAATCATTGTTACCCTAATATCCTATTCAAAGCCCAATTGACACGAGTAAGACATCCACCATCCAAAACGGAGAACGATTGGTGTGCAAAAGTTTCTTTAACTCTCGGTAAGGAAGCCATATTCAGGTTAAGTAAAATTTTGAATAACGCAATTTAGCGAATAATGTATGAAAGAGGTATTACGCTCCGATCCAAATTATCGCATCTGAAAGATGAGACGCCTTCAATCTTTGAGATGAATCGCGTCTACAAAATCAATTGCAATTGTCTCTTTAAGAGTGTATATCGATCAAACATTAAACTTATTCAATATTCGGATAAGTAATCCGAAATAATCGATTCGAAAAGCCATGATCCGAGATTGAGCGCTTGCTGAACACGTGGTGGACACATGTCGCAGCGTTAATTTCACTAAGGTAGACTTGATAAGCCAGGGTTTAAACTATACGCGAAATGACATCTCGCTGATGCGATTGAGATAACAAGGGCTGATAAGTGTGCAGTCAATAAGGTGTATGAAGATGATATGTGAACAATATATTGTCCCATCGACTGGGAAAAATACGTTAACCTCCGTGATTTCTAGTCTGTGTACAGATTACGCAATCGATCTAATATTTCAGCAGATGTAATTCGCACCTACCATGACTAATGTGATAATAGAAATAGGGCATGCTAGTGTCGTGGTGCGTCAGTTTGTTTTGATGGCTCTTGTTTATATTAATGATCGCAGCGCCCACCATGTGTTGTGCAGTTCTTAACCAGCTATGCCGAGAACACAACCCCGAACATGGAAGATTGCAGATGTACCAATTCGGGATATGTTATCCAGTAGTTTCCGTACTAATTTCGAAAAACCCACATACTTCATAATGAAGGCTGTTTAAAAGCGTAATATCCTCCTGAAGATATGATGTATTAGCTCCAACGTTTTGGTCTATCAACGGATTCAACAAAGTTTCATTCATAAGACAGAACTAATCAGTGAATAGATCATCTAAAGATTATTTGTAACATAGAAGGAAAAGTAGAAGATGGCTTTGTTTTTGTAAAGGAAGTATGAGTAGTTACAATGATGTAATCATAAATATATGCGTAATTCGTTCGTAATGCGTTCATAAATGCACTCCGAAATTGGCCTCAGTGGATACGAAAAAAACGAACCATTTTGGCCATCTATAGCATTAGGAGTTAAGTGAAAAAACGTGTATAAAAAGCAATTTTATGCACTGAAGATTTAAAAGCCCATCAACATTTGAAATAGTGTATTAGATTAGAGACAAATTTGTAAAAAGGCATCTAATTATATGAGTTCGCTAGCTAAATAAAGGGCACTTTCAATAAGATTTGCATTGCATAAGTTATTGTTGAAATAAAAAGGCGATCAGCATGAACACGAATCTGTAGCTATTACAACTATTCATTTCATATAATTTCTCAGCAATACTGTGGTGATTAAACTTTCTTCAGAAAAAGTATGCTTATTTCTGTAGAAAATTTCAGGAATGCCTGAGTAACATGGCAGAATATCGAACATGCAATTACATCGAATCTTTCCAGCACGTGATCATATTAATTAGGCGATAAAGAATTTTGAAAAATCCGTTTTGTGTACGTAACGAAAATTCTCTCAAGTCTTGCTTTAGTGTAGTTAATATTTGATCATCTGCAATTTGGCTGGTGTGTATTCCTCTTCAAATGTATTTCGAAACATTTTTTGACAAATAGAATTGTATTGAAACAAAAATATAATTTGAGCTCATAAACCAACGCTATTATCTGACCGATCTCAATTAAGATGCACCTTCATGCGTTGAACACAGTTCAACGTCCAATCAAATTGAAACTGATGACTCCAATCAAATTTGAATTTGATAACTACAAATTGATTGGTCGGAAATTCATATATAAATATTATCAACACTATAAGTAATTGGTACGGAAAACGAAGATGCGTTATGAACTGTGCTTTGTTTTACTGATAATATATCATGTTGGTGAGTGACTTTTACTTATCCCGGTATGCTATTAAACTGTTTGAAATGCGTGACCAAACAATAATTTGCAGGTTATAAAAACCTTTCAAAATGATGATAAATTTGATATCATTACTTTTTGGTGTTCCTTCGAATTACCAATGTAGTGTCAAACTGTGAATCTTCCAAGCGTATTAAAATCAACTTCCATGTGATAAGCCCGTATATATCGAATGTGTGCTAAACTTGAGCGACTGTGTTACATTGATATATTATTGCACAAACCTTCAATATATGTAATATTGAATAAGTTAGAGCAGATTTTGGTAACGTTATACATCTGACACGGAAACCTATTTCAAACAATGAACTTAATCCGGAAAATGATCATAATTAGGTGGCATTAACGCCACTACCACCTCTATTATTACTTTAGTGCTGATTGCCGTATCATATGCGTAGGTTGAGTGTCGAGTCAAGCAAGCATGACCAATATCAATCGCAGATTTCACTAATACGATGTTTATGTGTTATCCACATGGAAACAATAATGGTTGTTTGACATTATTGCTCAGAACTAAAGTACAAAAAACAAGACTGGATTAGATTCATACTCTCGTTACATATGCCTAAATGCGAGCATTCACAGATGGCTGAAAGGAAGCCCTATGGCCAAAATTGGAAATGTTCTATGTGTTGTAATTAAGCAACCTTGTGGTTATTCATTTAGTTGAAATTCACTGAAGAAACAACTGTTACTTACGATTTAATTACGATTTCAGTATTTGTACACCGATGATGCTGGATATAGTTGTCTTTCGTGAGTTCATCAACGCAGCAAATTGGTAAGGCATAACCAAAGCCAGTTAGGTATGGGTAGACTAAATCACGCGCTTGCATAGTGGCGCAGGAAAATACAGTGGGACAATGCCCCTATGCTTGGCAATTCTTTGAAAACAGACTGACGAATATTTATTTAAAGATATAGGTTGTGTTCGAAACGAAAAGCATATTCACTTGATCGACTCAATCGACCGATAATTATTCACTTAGTGGGTCGACCAATCAATCTGTGAAGAAATTTCCATAGATTTATGATTCATCGATAGTTGAGGATTATATCTTGTATCGAACCATCAAGCTGCATGGAACACTATGTTGGCAATTTCACACAATTCCGCCTACAATAGAACCGTCTGCGTGAGCTTCCATTGAATAAAAATCCTAGTACATTTGAAATTAGTATCTGGAAACTCAATTACTCAGAGTGTATGCTAAGGCACAACTACCGATATAATCAGTAAAGCCTCGCTGATGCCTGATTCACCTATAAAAAAGTTGACGGATTCTTGTTCACAAGCTGTATCATGGATCCCAACGCATTTCAAAAAACGTTTTGCCATGATGGTTAATCTTGAATCGAACTTCGATCAACTACCAACAAATTTGTGCAACTACATTCCGTATTACCTATCTGCATCATGAGGATTTCGCTTACTTACACATTACGTAACTCACATTCTTTATTCAGTAGGATTAATTTCTAGGCTAAGCTACAAATTCAGCTTGCGCAATGATTCTGTAATAACTTAGCGTATTGTACTTGCTACACTCATTTAATGAGATACATTGTGATAATGAGTATTCCACAGACCTTTTCCGTCTGGAAGCCAATTGTGGTTGGAATTCATGGGTTGCTATTTGCTCGTTGGTTATCCTTTCTCCATGTCTCATATTCATCATTCGATTCAAGGTCTTAAATCGAATGATGAATGATGCATAAGCGGGACGCGCCATTGAAAATTTGACTAACTAAGAAATTTACATAGCACCTCAGAAATTTGACAATACATCAAAAATAATCACGATATGCCAGTAATGAGATTCGGATTCAGGATAAAACAAATTGAACAACAAATTAGAGAGATTGAATGATCACGGAAGTAATCGCAATTTCGATTTCCGATGAATTAGGATGCCCTCCGCCGAACAACATGCTTGCCAGAAAGTAGCATATTATTCAACTTATTAGGTTGGAGAAACAGTCTATTTCAAGCGAATTTCCATGCATGCATTGCCAAGGTGTTAGAAGTGCGAATTTTATATTTGCTCATATGAAATAGATTACGCTTTGTGATTCCAAATTATAAAAAGCATCAGAATTTAACATCCGTTGCAGTGGATGTCAGAAAATATATCGATGGTAATTTCACAATAGTTGGTTGTTTGAATTGTGGAGCAGCCATTTATTTGTATGTTGACCAAAGCTTTCAAGTATAAAATTGTTTAAGACTCTTTTACTGATATGAGGTTAGCAAGACATAGTCTTACTCTATCAAACAAATGATGGCAAACAGTCAGACATCCGTTACGTATAACTAGTTTTATCGTGTCACATATATTAGTCTGTCTCAAATGGTCATCCAATGTTTGACTGTGACAGAGGCATTCAGGTATAACTTTGAAAACCATTATTTTTTTCTTTATTTCAGGAGCACCTGGTTCGTTGAAATTTTAACCCATGCTTTTAACTTATACAGCATTGGATATTTCATTGTGTGGATTCATAATAATTATAAATCTCTCAAACACACTTTCCAATGGATACAAACAATGATGTGTGTGAATAGCGATAACATTTCCATAAATTCATAACCTCAATATACGGTTTGTTTGATGTAGAATTTTAATAGGCTTAGAATGAACTAGTTTGGTGTAATAATAAAAATGTAATGTAATGATAATAAATTAATCATATGTCGAATCTATTTGTTTGGGTGAACGAGAACCACTGCGGATATTGGTCTAGTTACCTGAAATGCCGCGCGGAAAGCTACCTGATTAGAGTGAGCGGCATTTCTCTGGTGTCTTGATGATAAGTTGTCGTTGTTGGCATTTTTTGGTCAATGTCGACCATGGATGCACATCACAATCGCGTGAATGTTCAGATTCCGCAGCTTTTGGAATGACTAAACAGTCCGATTCGGGAAAAACAATCTCTTGCGCAGCGCTGGCAACAAAAATTAGATATCGGTTGTATTGCATCAGATGCACGCTGGCGGGGTGATTTGGGTTCAGCAGCTAAGTGCTCTATCTGCTCCTCCCCAGCTTTTAGACGACGCCTTACACAATGCCTCCAATGTGAGCGGTCAAGAGCAAGTTCTTTTCAACTGGCCGGGTAAATGCCAAGGGCTTCCATATCTGTTTTGCGAACGTTTTTGTACCGCAAGTTCGGTCTGCCAGATAATCGACTTCCTAATTGCAGATCGCCCTGAAGTAGATCTTTCGTAATACGCCCATAATCTGCAAAACGTAACGATCCTTATTTTAGAGTTACCGTTAAGTACACATAGGGTAGGTTAACTACGGGCATTTGAAGTTCTAACGACGATACTATTTCAAATCTTTAGACAAACACTAATCTGTTTTTTTGATAAATATTGGAATCTGTATATTGTGGGTCCAGGGTTGAGGTGGTTACCACAGCTGTGTTCCTAAGTTTGAAATAGTTCAGCAACTGTTGAGCAATCGCCTGCACAACGGTTTTAAACAAATGTATAGTTTGATGGTTGCCCTAAACATGTTTTTCTATTCCTTCACTGTAAATGCACGCTTCATTTTTGTATCCAAAGTTATTTCAACTCTGATTACTAAATATATTCTGATTTGCGGATCGATTCTGATGTAACTATTTTTCTATGTATGAATGGTTGCATGCAATGATGCAAAACAGAAATTCATTATTCTAAGTTAGAGACGTCTTTTGTCGACCTCCTTCGGTTGATGTCATCCACGAATGTACATCATAAGCGCATAATGTGTTCGTCCTTCGCAGCTTATTCTACATCATATGGAAAATAAATCCACATGTTGATGATTGAAATGTTAGAAACACAATAGATAATATGCATGTATTTCTATCACACACACATACGGAATCCAGTCTGTAGGATCACGGTATGAATGCCCTCGAAGTAGCGAAAGTTTGATATGAGAAAATATTTTTGTATGATAATGTTGGTTAAGATTTTCTAATCAATTCTGGGCCTATCTCCGAAATCGCTTCGTCCGTTTTTCGATTTCAGTTTGAATTTCGCTGACAGTCCTCCCTCATCAATAACACAATATTCAACAACAAGCTTCTTCGATTCTTCTAAAAATGCAATCATTCAGTAGCATACACCAAACAACCATAAACAACATACTTGAGAACAACCATACCGGGATCAGGTGCCTAGACATGAAATAAAACTCGAAGTCGTACACGCTAGTTTGCTCATTGCATTAACTGTTAAACATCGGGAAAAACGTCCTTCTAAATTCTTTTGTTAACAAAGGCAAATAAGCATACACTTCAAATGAAGGAAAAAATGAGAGTAACTGCAATAAACATGTTATGTAGAATACAAATCTTTTCAATTTTTATAATTCATATGGAATATATCACCTTCTGTTTAGGAGTAATATGAGAAAAACCCGAAGGTCCATATGAATGCATCATTATCACAAACAAACACCATAAGTTACGACTTCCTGCGGTTTTCAGTCAACATTTATGCAGTGTAAGATCAGTATGCCCAGGAGAATATAACTTGAAAGAATCATAAACAAATTGCGTTAGTATGACACTGTTGCATGAGGTGAGTACGAACAACCTGTCCAATCATATGAGCTCACAACCATGTAGACCGGGTTTGAACACATGACCATGAACAAAAAGTCACATTTGCTTAGTTTTCATCATGCACACATTACACGAAGGGTATCGATTTGTTAGCCTTTATTATGAAAGAACATTATTATCAGGATCAACATGTGCGTAAAATGGCGGAAGAAAAATAAATGAGACTGGTCATGTATGAACTATAGAACATAGGTCTGATGAAATCACGAAAAAATGAGCGTTCTAGTTCACGAAAAAGTACTTAGTGAATAAAATATGTAAAGTGTATCTTCACTCAAAATCATGCGAGCGTCATACATGCATCGCATGTAAATTCCCAACAAATCATTGGTCGGATTTAAGTATCGTCAACATAAAGCCCAAATAGAAGAACATAATCCCATAACATTATTCGATGTATCGATACATCTTCACTTCATCGCTGTACTGTCCAAATCTGAGTAGAACACGTGGTGTTTCCATGTTGTGAACGTTCAATTGTGTTAGGGTTTACCTGTGTTTAACTTTGTTATATGTGTTAGCTGTGTTACCTGTGTGTTATCTGTATTTGTTAAATCTGTTATCTGTCTGTTCTAGAGATATTATGTGGACTGCAATAATGCTTGAGCTTATTTATGTTTCTTCAAAAGTATCGGAACATCAAAGTAAATCTTAAAGGACAAAACGGATTAATAAACCTCTTGCTTAAAACCAAAATTTTGATATTATGTTAACTCAGCTCATAGAATTCCATATATATGAACGTTTAGAAACATTGAGAATTAGTATATCATTATTTGCGTTATGTTCTTCGGTGTTATTTCAGATACCGTTGCACCTGAAACATCAACTAGTGAGTTTATCAGAGAGCGTCGGATGACGTTGGTACGAATAACATGTTTAATCTCATGAGGAAACAAATTAGTCGAATGCACTTGAACACATCATCATGAACTAAAGGAACACTTGTATGCATTTCTATCAATCTCACACATTACATGACAGGTTTCGTGCTGTTTGCACTCATTTAGAGAAAACTGGAGGATCACGGACCGCATGCGCTTAAGATAGATGATGAGAATAAGAGAAATTGCTCTCCTATGACACTCTTTATGATGTTACCTGTCCAATAATGCATTTTGTGATAGGCCACAATTATGTAAAATGTCTTATCATTTTCCCAGAAAAATAATTGTTAATATTGATGTTTTGCACACTAAATTGACAACGGACAATAAATCAACTTCCAAATAACACTTTTGCACGAATGTATTGAGCGCATTGGTATTAATCTAACCTAAATCAATTTAATCACTGCGAATCATATAGCTGAAGCGATAATACACTTGGTCGCCACGTTGCAAGCAAATGAATAATGTTTTTGTCTAGAGGTTCGAGAAACCCTGGACACGTTTCGCTTGAAAAGATAAAAGATTCATACAATAACCGAAGTTTGTTTTGTTGCACCGTTATATCGAAACGCGCTGCACCTCTGACTGAGACTTAGTGAGCTATCGCGTTTTGAAGCGCAGCGTGGGTGTCATTATCTCTTGTTCGAGCACTCAGAACATTTTGGCAGATGACATGAAGATTAACCGGATTTTGTTTAAGACCTATCGTGCATTGATTATGCTGATAAATGTGAGTGCCATCAAATAGATCAGTTTTATTATAACGTTTGAAGTCTGCAAGGCAAGGGTCCCATTTCACGAAAATGTAAAATAATTATGTGGTGGTCAAGTTCAACATCTAAAATTACCTTACCGTCTAACAGCTTATATTACGCTCAAGTTGTTCCAGGTTTTGTAGGAATGACCACGGTCAGTGGTCGAGTTCCCACCTAGTGTTTATCTACGTCGAAACTACTAAAAGTGATCACGAACAAGGCCCGTTTTCACAGCGCCCAACATTTGTAGAAGAAAATTAATAATTGGCAAAATATTGAGCTTTTATTTGAGGGAAAAAATCGAATAAACTAGTATGTATAAGGTGAATGACGAATGTTTACCTTTACATCAATGCCGTTTGTTAGATTGCTGTGTCCACCTTAATATCCGCAAGTTGACGTGACTTAAAATGTCGACCGCCATCGTGAGTAGGATTACGCTACGCTGTTTATTACCCAGTATCAAGATTTCCACAATATTCAGCTCAAAGCTGTGACCCGTATCTAAAATGTGCTTTGCAACGGCGGGATCATGATATAGGGTTTTATATTCCCTCTAATCCCGTGTCTGTCTCCGATACCGTTTTCGGTTTAATCGATTCAAGCGTAAACGTCAAAGAAAGTCTGCTTCAGGCAAACACACGAACATTCATCTAATATGATACTGTAAATGATGTTCTTACTGCTAGATGGAAGTGCCTAATCTTGGAGGAGTATCAAAACAAAATGGATAGGTTTCTTTCACATGAACTTCAGGCAAATGGACGCTTGGTTCAAGATTATACGTATTGCTTCACATTTGCAATACACATACCATAAAATGTCTCGTAACAAAACGTTCTGGATAAGCCTGTTTTATGCGCCTGTGAATCGTCATTCAGTGCGCCTACTCTCGGTTTTTTCTTCACTGCATTCTATCACAATTACACTAATGTACTGCGCGCTTTGTAAATATTGTGATGGAATTGTACGATGAAATTACGTCTTTAAATTTGTGCATGAAATTGATTTACTTGGGAGTTAATTGATCTTATATTTCTTGACTGCGAAATATTAGTCAATAATTTCTTCGTTATTCACCATGCATTCTGTAAGATATGAACGATTGATTTGGCGAAATTCGCTTAGAACGTATTTGCGAACACTCCGCGGATCATGCGTTCGATAAGATGAAACAGTTATGTGAAAACTCTTTTCATTTATTTTATGCAACAACGGTGGTTTTCAGTGCAGCGTTTTTAGCGTTCTAATTAACGACTACGTATGTAGTAGATAAAATGTTTTAAGAGTATCTTCACTTCAAATCAAGCGAGCTTCATACACGCATCTCATGTGAATTACCGACAAATCATTGGTCAGATTTATTTATCGTCGCCATAAAACCCAATTATTATCCCACATTGCAATAAAATTATTCGATGTAGCGGTACACCCTTACTCTGTCGCTGTACTGTCTACTTCTGAGCAGTACACTGTGTTCTTCCATGTTGTTAATGTTTGATTGTGTTAGGGTTCACCTGTGTTTAACTTGGTCATTTTTGTTAGCTGTGTTACCTGAGTGTTATCTGTGTTTGTAAACTCTGTTATCTGTGTGTGCAAGGAAGATTATTCGGATTGCACTAATGCTTGAGTTTATTCATGTTTCTTCATGAGTATCGAAACATCAAAGTAAATCTTGAAGGACAAAACGGATTAATTAAACCACTTGCTTAGAAAAACATTTTTATATGAAGTTAACTCACCTCCTAGGCTTTCATATATATGAACATAAGAAACATTGAGGATTAGAGAATCATTATTTCGTTATGTTTTCCGCTGTTTTTCCAGATATCGTTGCACCTGGAACATCAACTAGTAAGTATATTAGAGAGCGTCGGATGACGTTGGTACGAATAACCTGTTTAATCTCATGAGGTAACAAATTAGTCGAATGCACTTGAACACATCATCATGAACAAAAGGCACACTTGCATGCAGTTCCATCAATCACACACATAACATGACAGGTTTCGTGCTGTTTGCACTTAATAGCAGAGGACTGCTGGATCAAAGACCGCATGCGCTTAAAATAGATGATGAGAATAAGAGAAATGCTCTCGTATGCCACTCTTTGATAATGTTACCTGTCCTAATGCATTTTGTGTTAGACCACAATTATGTAAAATGTCTTATCATTTTACCAGAAAAATAATTGTTAATATTGATGTTTTGCACACTAAATTGACAACGGACAATAAATCAACTTTCAAATAACACTTTTGCACGAATGTATTGAGCGCATTGGTAATAATCTAACCTAAATCAATTTAATCACTGCGAATCATATAGCTGAAGCGATAATACACTTGGTCGCCACGTTGCAAGCAAATGAATAATGTTTTTGTCTAGAGGTTCGAGAAACCCTGGACACGTTTCGCTTGAAAAGATAAAAGATTCATACAATAACCGGAGTTTGTTTTGTTGCACCGTTATATGAAATCGTGCTGCACCTCTGACTGAGACTTAGTGAGCTATCGCGTTTTGAAGCGCAGCGTGGGTGTCATTATCTCTTGTTCGAGCACTCAGAACATTTTGGCAGATGACATGAAGATTAACCGGATTTTGTTTAAGACCTATCGTGCATTGATTATGCTGATAAATGTGAGTGCCATCAAATAGATCAGTTTTATTATAACGTTTGAAGTCTGCAAGGCGAGGGTCCCATTTCACGAAAATGTAAAATAATTATGTGGTGGTGAAGTTCAACATCTAAAATTACCTTACCGTCTAACAGCTTATATTACGCTCAAGTTGTTCCAGGTTTTGTAGGAATGACCACGGTCAGTGGTCGAGTTCCCACCTAGTGTTTATCTACGTCGAAACTATTAAACGTGATCACGAACAAGGCCCGTTTTCACAGCGCCCAACATTTGTAGAAGAAAATTAATAATTGGCAAAATATTGAGCTTTTATTTGAGGGAAAAAATCGAATAAACTAGTATGTATAAGGTGAATGACGAATGTTTACCTTTACATCAATGCCGTTTGTTAGATTGCTGTGTCCACCTTAATATCCGCAAGTTGACGTGACTTAAAATGTCGACCGCCATCGTGAGTAGGATTACGCTACGCTGTTTATTACCCAGTATCAAGATTTCCACAATATTCAGCTCAAAGCTGTGACCCGTATCTAAAACGTGCTTTGCAACGGCGGGATCATGATATAGGGTTTTATATTCCCTCTAATCCCGTGTCTGTCTCCGATACCGTTTTCGGTTTAATCGATTCAAGCGTAAACGTCAAAGAAAGTCTGCTTCAGGCAAACACACGAACATTCATCTAATATGATACTGTAAATGATGTTCTTACTGCTAGATGGAAGTGCCTAATCTTGGAGGTGTATCAAAACAAATGGATAGGTTTCTTTCACATGAACTTCAGGCAAATGGACGCTTGGTTCAAGATTATACGTATTGCTTCACATTTGCAATACACATACCATAAAATGTCTCGTAACAAAACGTTCTGGATAAGCCTGTTTTATGCGCCTGTGAATCGTCATTCAGTGCGCCTACTCTCGGTTTTTTCTCCGCTGCATTCTATCACAATTACACTAATGTACTGCGCGCTTTGTAAAATATTGTGATGGAATTGTACGATGAAATTACGTCTTTAAATTTGTGCATGAAATTGATTTACTTGGGAGTTAATTGATCTTATATTTCTTGACTGCGAAATATTAGTCAATAATTTCTTCGTTATTCACCATGCATTCTGTAAGCTATGAACGATTGATTTGGCGAAATTCGCTTAGAACGTATTTGCGAACACTCCGCGGATCATGCGTTCGATAAGATGAAACAGTTATGTGAAAACTCTTTTCATTTATTTTATGCAACAACGGTGGTTTTCAGTGCAGCGTTTTTAGCGTTCTAATTAACGACTACGTATGTAGTAGATAAAATGTTTTAAGAGTATCTTCACTTCAAATCAAGCGAGCTTCATACACGCATCTCATGTGAATTACCGACAAATCATTGGTCAGATTTATTTATCGTCGCCATAAAACCCAATTATTATCCCACATTGCAATAAAATTATTCGATGTAGCGGTACACCCTTACTCTGTCGCTGTACTGTCTACTTCTGAGCAGTACACTGTGTTCTTCCATGTTGTTAATGTTTGATTGTGTTAGGGTTCACCTGTGTTTAACTTGGTCATTTTTGTTAGCTGTGTTACCTGAGTGTTATCTGTGTTTGTAAACTCTGTTATCTGTGTGTGCAAGGAAGATTATTCGGATTGCACTAATGCTTGAGTTTCTTCATGTTTCTTCGTGAGTATCGAAACATCAAAGTAAATCTAGAAGGACAAAACGGATTAATTAAAACCTTTTCTTAGAAAAACATTTTTATATGAAGTTAACTCACCTCCTAGGCTTTCATATATATGAACATAAGAAACATTGAGGATTAGAGAATCATTATATTCGTTATGTTTTCCGCTGTTTTCCCAGATATCGTTGCACCTGGAACATCAACTAGTAAGTATATTAGAGAGCGTCGGATGACGTTGGTACGAATAACCTGTTTAATCTCATGAGGTAACAAATTAGTCGAATGCACTTGAACACACCATCATGAACAAAAGGCACACTTGCATGCAATTCCATCAATCACACACATAACATGACAGGTTTCGTTCTGTTTGCACTTAATAGCAGAGGACTGCTGGATCAAAGACCGCATGCGCTTAAAATAGATGATGAGAATAAGAGAAATTGCTCTCGTATGCCACTCTTTGATAATGTTACCTGTCCAATAATGCATTTTGTGTTAGACCACAATTATGTAAAATGTCTTAGGATTTTCCCAGAATAATAATTGTTAAGATTGATGTTTTGCACACTAAATTGACAACGGACAATAAATCAACTTTCAAATAACACTTTTGCACGAATGTATTGAGCGCATTGGTAATAATCTAACCCAAATCAATTTAATCACTGCGAATCATATAGCTGAAGCGATAATACACTTGGTCGCCACGTTGCAAGCAAATGAATAATGTTTTTCTCTTGAGGTTTGAGAAACCCGGGACACGTTTCGCTTGAAAAGATAAAAGATTCATACAATAACCGGAGTTTGTTTTGTTGCACCGTTATATGGAAACGCGCTGCACCTCTGACTGAGACTTAGTGAGCTATCGCGTTTAGAAGCGCAGCGTGGGTGTCATCATCACTTGTTCGTGCACTCGGAACATCTTGGCAAATGACATAAAGATTAACCGGATTTTGTTTAAGACCTATCGTGCATTGGTAATTCTGATAAATGTGAGTGCCATCAGATAGTTCAGTTTCATTATAACGTTTAAATTCTGCAAAGTGAGGGTCCTATTCAGGTAAATGTCATATATTTATGTGCTGGTCAACTCCAACAAATGAAATTACTTTACCGCCTAATAGCTCATATTACGCTTAAGTTGTTTCACGTTTTGTGGGAATAACCACGAGCAGTGGTCGAGGTTGGACTCAGTGTTTATCTACGTCAAAACTATCAAAAGTGATCACGAACAAGGCCCGTTTACAACGAGCCCGACATTTGTGAGAGAAAATTGATAATTTGCAAAATATTGAGCTTTTATTCAAGAAAATCATCGAATCAACTAGTTTGAATAAAATGAATGTCAAATATTTACCTTTACATTAATGCCGTTTGTTAGATTGCTGTGTTCACCTTAATATCCCCCAGTTGACGTGACTCAAAATGACGACCGCCATCGTGAGTAGGATTACGCTACGCTGTTTATTACCCCTTATCAAGATTTCCACAATATTCAGCTCAAAGCTGTGACTTGTAATTAAAACGTGCTTCTCAATGCCGGAATCATGATATGCCAATGTGCTTCACATGTGTGGCTGTTGACTCCAGTTGTTTCAGAAATGGTTATGATTTGGAACACAGTTTCCGAAACATTTCATTGTTTTGGTTATTAACTCCCACTCAATAAACTTCCATATCACACATTTGTTATGCTATATGGAGTTCGAGAGGTTTCAGCGTTAGAAGTCTGGATAACGAATTCGATATATGAAATAACACATTTTTATTTAATCTTAGCATCATTTAAATTTGTGTAATGTCACAACATTTCGCGTTAATATATACATTGTTAGGTTTTATCAGATAACAGACCGTAGAAAAATGTTATTGATTATATTTTATAGCCGCCCAAGGAAATCAAGGTTAGTCGATATGATTCTGTTTTCCCCTTTAATGTATCGTATTTTCTTTAAATACGATTTACTTCAAGATCTGAGAAGTATAGTTTGTCGTTTATAAAAAAGGCTGCTATGAACAAGTGGGCTAATGTTTGCGTTTGGTTTTGCGAGCACTAATCGGTATATTTTGTTAAAGATTCAAAACAGAAATGCGATATTTATGGTTGAAGATGCAATTGTGTTTGCAATATTACACATAAATATATGGATGTGCTCATATCTGCCAAATTTGTAGAGTGAAATCCAAATACAATATTCCAACAGCGAATAAAAACACGTTTCAATTTTAATTTTAAGGTATACTCTATTACGTATACAAGTCCAATTACATACAGAAGACGATATAAAATATCCGGTTTTAGATATATTTCCGAAACACTTCGAATGTGAGGATATGCGTATCCTACATTCTTCTGTGCGAGATTTTCTGGGCAAAATTGTCCTCACCGTTCATTGCATATTAAAACGGAAAATCCTCCGTCAAGCTTAAACTGTAGATTTTGTAAACGGTAAATAGCAACATTTTTAGGGCAATTATATCCACGCGTTGGCAGATCAACGCCAAAATGCGTGAATTTATTTCAATTCTTCGAGTAAATGCTTCCCTAAAAGCTGTTCACGTCATTGACGTAACATGCCTAGACGACGCAGCAAATTGTATAGCGTTTTTCATCCTACCACAAACCTAATGCCTAAGTTAATTTCGTCAGTTTTGCAACCATGACATTGTTCCTAATGTTAGTACACGTGTGAACATCCGTGATTGTATCCGAACTGTATTATTTCATGCTTTGTAAAATTCACCGGAATTTTACTTTGAGAAGCTTTTTTGGTCAATGCATTCAGGTTTTTTTGCAGTAAAACACAATTAGATATACTGCTAAGCCACTACATTTTCAATACTATTAGCGAACAGACACATCTTATCGTCATTATAAATATTTTCATCGTTCATGCGGTTTAGAAAGCAAACAAACTTCAATCTTTTTGAAATGCCATAAGTTTTAATAAATTATTCCAACACTGGAAAATTTATGAAACCGATTTTCTGATGGTTGAAGTAATTTTAAATAATATAAATTAGGTATTGAAAAATGACTTTCGTAACCTGGGTCGAGTGGAAATTATTATAAATTATTACGAATATTCAAGAGTGATGTTTTTGGGATTGCGGTTGAAGAAAACATGTGTGAGGTTAGGTTAAAATTATTAATGTTAGGTTCTGAAGAAAAACACATTGATGGTCCATGTTCAAAGAAGGGCTGAATATTATATCAGATAGTGAATACACAATTATTAATTCCTTTTTTCTTTAACATTGTTTTCTTTCTATATATATATATGTATATATCTATCTATATATTTGTATATATATATTTGTATATATATATATATATATATATATATATATATATATACTAAATTTAATCGTTTTTTAACACCTCCGACTCACGTTGTTCATAAGACTAAAAAATTCCTTTTATTAACATTTTAAGCAATAACGTGTTCAAGCCAATTATATTTGATTTCAGCTGCACCGGCAGTCCTTGAAAAGTTGAAGATGACATTAAGTAAGGAACCAGATATTGAATTTAAATTTCTCCGTTTCTTTCAGATGACATTGCAATTCACAAACCAAATAAACCGAATAAAATTCAAAGTTAATGTTAGATCATATATTTGTTAAACCTATTCAAAATTCCATTTTTATTACACTTTTAAAGAAAGCTGCGGATCTGCCGCTAAAAATAATCCACGCGTCCCGGAATTTTTCTACATGGGTGATGTCACGGAACGTGAATTCTCGTAAAAAATGGTTGTAAACATTCAACTGCGAAATTTCTTTTTGCCAACGCAGACAGAATTTCGATTTTATCGCTATTGAAGAAGACTCGTCTAATAGCGCTAGACTCGTGATCGAAGTAGTTATATATGTGTTCTCACACTTACGCAAGTTACTTAGACATTTTCGAAGATTCAAAATATACACATTTGCTTTTACAAAATGAGATGGGTTGAAAATATCTGGATTAGATCTATAACAGTTTTGCAAATACCTATCCAATAACATGCCTGAGTTAAAGTCAACGGATTCCAATCTCAAATGTTTAAAATCACCAGCGGGATTCCTCAAGTAAACCTGGATGGGCCGTTCCTATTTCTAGTATACATTAACGTTTAACTCTACCCACAATGTCTTCAAAATTGTTGTTCTTCGCGGATAATAAGACAATTTTTACCAAAGAATTTCAGTCCCACTAGGATGCCATGAACATTTTGCCATCCACCATGGTCCATCTTGGAAACACATTCCAGTTATCATAACTATTGTGAACTGAAAGTTTGATATGGAGCTATGTAGAGAATTATGTTGATGTATGGATTCTGGAAAACGTGGGAAGCACGAGCACTGCCACTATATATATTGACACGGCAACGGATTGCTAGGTGTCTTCCCTAGAACATTTTGAAGATTCTCGCTACTTACATTACAAATGATGATTAACGTAATCGTTCACCATATGACGGAATATGCAGAAGAGGTATCTGCTACTCGAAGTTTAAAACATATTGCTTTCAACGACACCATATATCACGGAGCATCGAAATTGGCAATGTGAGTGTGTAATGTTTTGTAGATCGAATGATTCCATCATCTGGGTGTATGGAAATTCACCAAAAGGAGGATAAGACGCAATATTATTCTGCTAAAAGACATCAAATGATACACATGTTTGATGTTTGTGTTATGGAAATAAAACGCGGATATACATTATCCTTTTACGTCTCACGTTCCTGTTATTGATTGTCAGTGCCATTTTTTGTCGTACGTGCAGTCTCTGATTGTGCGGCACTGTCTGGGTCCGTCTTGTGATTTCATAAATATACCCATTAGCGTTTCGCTAATTTCTGGAATAGTGTTCCAATGTAATCGCTTAAAAATTCCTAACGGAAATTGTTTTCAGAATTCGACGTAACTTTCATGAAAAGAGGCAGTCGCCATTCCCGTTTGGTCGTCGTATGTGCCTTGATACGAATATTGAGCAGATTATTTGTGTACTCCCGTCTGCGTCACACTCATTATATTAGCTTATTTTACGCTGCTAATTTAAGTGCCTCCAATGGCCTGCGTTTTACGCACCAGCGAATCGGAATAACAAACAACAAATGTCAGTTCTCAAACTAAGAACCTGCAATGCCCGGTCCATGCTTCCAGGATCTCATGACGACGTCTCGAATATCCGAGCCGTTAGAAAGTCCGCCGTGATTAACAACGAGCTAAAGAGGCTGAATGTTGACGTGGCTGCCATACAAGAGACGCGCTCATCAGAAACTGGTAAGCCAACAGAAAGTGATTACACATTCTCATGGAAAGGAAGAGGTTCCGATGAGCCTCGACTGCATGGAGTTGAGTTCGCCGTGCGAAGCGACATATCAAAAGCAACAGAACCAAGCAGCAGCAGGAGCGAACGGATTAAGACTATAAATCTGAGGTGCATTACTGGTACCATTACGTTGTTCAACGTTTATGCATCGACGATCTCTGCGACTCCTGCTGAAAAAGACGCTTTTTATCATAACCTCACAGCCGTCCTGAAAAACGTGCCACAGAAAAACTGTTTAGTGGCATTGGGTGATCCTAATGCCAGAGTTGGTGCAGAATACGAGTCTTGGCAAAACTGTCTCGGAAGGTTCGGTGTAGGTAAAACCAATGAAAATGTGCAACGCCTTTTAGAATTGTGCACACAGTTCAATCTTTCTGTCAGTAACACTTTCATTCAAACAAAACCACAGCATAGAGTCTCTTGGAAGCATATTCGCTCTAAGCATTGGCATCAGCTTGATCTTATTCTTGTTAAGCTTACAAATATAGGAAGCGTGCTCCAGCCCACTTGAATCTGCTTCAGAAAACTGAAAATTGAAAAAAGCTGCATATGCCGAGGCGCACTTTCCACTTTCGGTCCGAAGAAAGCTTGAACGCGCGACTGGTTCGAAGCAAACGCTGCTGAGATGACTGCTGTTCTGGATGAGAAACGCTCAGCATTCTTGAGGTTCGAAGGTATGCCGATAGATGAAAACTCACGTCTTCTAAGAGCAGCTAGAAATAAGGTCGAACAGATTGCAAGGCGTTGTGCAAACGACTATTGGACTGTAGTTAGCCTCAATATCCAAAAATCTGCGGATACCGGCAATTTTCACGGTATGTATGATGGGATCAAGAGGGCCATTGTCCAAAACAAACTTAAAACGGCTCCCATTAAGTCTTTATCTGGTAAGCCGATTGTCGACAAAACTAAACAGATGAAAAGATGGGTAGAGCACTTCTCCTACTTCTACTCTGGGGATAGTACGGTTCTACCGCATGCACTTGAAAATGTCGAACGGTTGCCGACCATTGAACATCTAGATACCCGTCCTACTCTTGATAAGCTCAATGAGGCAATCGACCGCTTAGCGAATGGGAAGGCCCCTGGTGACGACGGAATTCCACCTGAGCTCATCAAATGCGGTAGAGCAGCATTAATACAGCCTCTTCACTATTTGCTTCTTCAGTGCTGGCAGGAGGGGGGTATCTCACAAGAGATGCGAGACAGAAAGATCTTCACGCTATTTAATAATAAGGGTGACAGAAGCGACTGCAACAATTACAGAGAAATCTCCCTTCAAAATGTTGTAGGCAAATTGTTGGCTAGAGTCTTACAGATCCGGCTGCAAGTTTTAGCTGATAGAATTTACTTCGAATCTCAATGTGGCTTCCGCAAAAAAAGATCAACCGTTGACATGATTTTCTCCCTGAGAAAACTTCAAGAAAAGTGTCGGTAACAGCGTATGCCATTATACGCTGTTTTTATTGATTTACCGAAGGCATTCGACTACGTCAGCAGGGAGGGTCTCTTTAAAATGCTCGATCTGATAAGCTGCCCCCCAAGGCTGCTGAGACTCGTTATTTCCTTCCACTCAGGCATAAAAGGCTCGATCCATTTTGACGGTTGCAGTTCAAAAGCATTTGAAATTCGCAGGAACGTCAAACAAGGGTGTGTTCTTGCTCCCACGCTGTTCGGCATTTTCTTTGTTCTGCTTTTGAAGCACGCTTTTAAGACGAGAACAGAAGGCATTAACATACGCACGCGAAGTGATGGTAAGCTTTTCAACCTGAACCGGTTGAGAGCACAAACCAAAGTACGGGATGTGATAATCCGTGACCTGTTGTTTGCCGACGATGCAGCCTTTATTGCTCGCTCCCAAGAGAACCTACAGTCGCTAATGGACTGTTTTTCGTCGGCATGCAAAGACTTTGGTCTAACAATCAGCATTAGCAAGACCGAGTCCCCTTGGTCAAGGTACTGTATCGCCCACTCATCACTGTTGAGACCTATCAGCTCAAACCAGTACATCTTTTACATATCTTGGTTCAACCATTGCGGGTAACCTCTTGCCATACACGGAGATTGATAAGCGGATTGGCAGAGCAGCTGTCATTTTGTCCCGATTGAACTCTCGTGTTTGGGGTAAGCGCAAGCTGACTGTAAAGACAAAGATGATGGTATAGAGCGCGTGCGTACTAAATGCTTCACTATACGGCAGTGAAACCTGGGCCACCCATGCAATACACGAACGAAAGCTGAATGCTTTTCATCTACGGAGCACTCGTCGTATCTTGAACATATCGTGAATGGACACAGTGACTAACGCTGAAGTGCTTAAAAAAACTGGTCAACAGAGCATGTTCACCCTATTACTTCAGCTCCGCCTGCGGTGGCTTGGTCATGTCTATAGAATGGAAAATGGTCGTATTTCGAAAGATCTACTCTACGGTGAGTTGCAATTAGGAAGTCGACCATTGGGCAGACCGCACTTTCGGTACAAAGATGTTTGCAAAAGAGATTTGAAAGCACTTGACATCGACTCCGCAAGCTAGGAAAAACTTGCTCTTGACTGCTCACTTTGGAGTCATTGTGTGAAGTGTCGATTGCAAGCCGGAAAGGAGCAAATTCAGCTACTTGCTGCTGAAAGCAGATCATGCCGCCAGCATGCAACTGATGCAATACAACAGAGTTCTGACTATCGCTGAAAGCGCTGCAGGAGAGATTGTCCCTCCCGAATCGGACTGTTTAGTCATTCGAAAAGTTGCAAAACATAAAATTCATGCGATGTGATGTACATTCATGGTCAACATCGACCGACAGAGGCCAACAACAACAATATGTTTTACACATTTTCATAAATGCCGTCATTTTATCAGTGGTAGTGGTAGATGTAGTAGTTTAGTTTTAAGTAGTTGTGCAAACTTCTGCTTACGATTAATATAAATTAGTGTCGCCGAACATTAGGAGATTGAAAGTAATAATTAACATTGTGTTCGTAAGTCAGTCAATTTGAACAGAGAGCATACCAATACTCGGAAATGCAATCTATAGCACTATAGTTATTATAAAGTAATTTATTTCGGAGGCAAAAACTTCCTACTTGGAAAAAAAGTTTTGCTTAACTAACAATATGGTAAATCTCTGAATATTTACAGAGCATTTCGCATCATGGTACACTTTGTTCGGTTTTATCAGATAATATCTGATTAAATTCAGATTATCATATTTTAACCTGTAACAAATTGTTATTGGTACAAAAACTTAATCATAAGTTCTCCAACCATGTTAATAGCCGCCCAAGGAAAACGAGGTCAGTCGATTTGAAATTGTTTTTACTTTTAATTCATCGTAAGTTCTTCAACTGTAGTTTGGTTCAAGAGCTGACATGTGCCGTTTGGTGTTTATTTACAAGGTTGTTATCTACAAGCGTGCCAGTGCTTACCTTTGGTTTTGCGAGCATTTCTTGGTGAATTAAGGTAAAGCTCCAAATTGAAAACGCGAGATTTATTAATGAGGAGGCAATTGGCTTTTTATTATTACAATTTATATAAAAAATATATATGTGTGTGTGTGTTTATGTTCATCGCATTAGTAGGGATCGATTTTTAAATACAACAGTTTAACAATGAATTAAAACACGTTTAAGTTTTCAATTCGAGGTAATTGATGGCGAACAGCCAGTGTATATAATAATTCCGAGAGATATGAGCAACACATAATCTTGAACATCCATAAGCTCCTCGAGTGCTTGACCACAAATCATCACGTGATTGTGCGTTTGAACATCGTGGTTGGTTGTAAGAACCCTATTTAAAAGTGCTGTTCAAGTATACAATTGTTTTTCATTTACTCACTGTTTCAAAAAATCACTGA
>JACCGJ010016017.1:0-11334 GCA_013407085.1 Atriophallophorus winterbourni
TCAATTTACCCTTCTCTTGTTGCCTCAAACGTTTCTCCCTTTATTTATTTGACCCATTGCCCTTTGCCTTTTATATTGTACTTATGTAATAAGCGGTAGGCTCGCTCTAATAATCCATGTCAGAATACGAAATCGATCATGTGGACTTTCGTACTCTTGCTGAAAATATAATTTCGTTGTATATTGATGGATTTTTTGTTGAGTATCTCAGGTGCACAGTACAGCACATGAAAGCTTCGTATTATATGACTCTTTGCATTCAATTTCATTGATTAATAGCAATCTCTGTCACAACATTAACGGCACGCTAAAATAGCCAGTCGATCAGCGCATTATAACCGGTTTTTATGAGATTCAGTTCGCTAGTTGGGAACTGCATGGATGTGCAATTGTGCAGCGTTTCATTACTGCACATCTAACACCGTGCTAAATTGCTTTGCCACCGGTAGTGTGCTGGAGTCTAACTGACATTTGTATTTCTATTTTCATCTCTCATATCTGTCTAGGCACGGGCAACCTGACAATATCTTAGTCCACGTACAGTCTATTACTGTGCGGCACTTTGTCTGGATCAGGCTTGTTATTTCACACAACAAATATACAGTTGACAAGTGCACCCGACCTTCCCATGATTTCACATCACTATGCAAAATTTTTCTTTATACTTGAAGGCTAAATTCCTGAATTTAAATCTCCATAAAGTGACGTTTTCCTTTATATCGACTTGAGCCAACAAGCGTAAACGACGCTAACAATGTAGCGTGGCTATGCTTTGTAGACCTGTAGGTTAGACCACTTCTTCATTTTGTCTCGTTCTTCCCTTGTTTTCGGGACGCGATGGATTATCTTTATATCCAAAGCATTTGTCTTGTGTAGGTGGTCCGCTTACTGCCATAAAACAAACGATGTAGATTGAAAAGCTTGCTGTCTTACTAGGTGAACAAGTGAATAAGTTTTATTGTTACACAAGAAACATGCTTTATTAACAGACCTTTATATATTTGACACCTGTTGCTAAAAAGAATTGATGGCAATATCATGTAGCTAATATAGATGTAGGTGAAAGAGTTGTCTTACTCAGAGGCCACGGGTTGAGAAAAATAGAAAACGCTGCATTTTGTTAATCAACGTAAGTCCACGCTAATCAAGTAAGTTTACGCTTGACACACTTCTGCAAATCACCTCATCATCATCTACTTTCTTTCTATTTCTTTTGTCGTATCTGTCTAGGCCTGGTAACCTGACAGTATCTTAGCCCAAGTGCAGTCTCTGACTGTGCGGCACTTTGCCTGGATCAAGCTTGTGCTTTAGTCAGTCAGCCGAAGCGCAAAAACGCTGTCGATCGATCGAGTACTGCTTATCGCTATGAACATTTGTTAGAGTTTAGAACTCCAGAACTGGACGTTAGATAGTTTGGAGTCCAAAATAAGTATGCGTTTTTGATCGACCTTAATAGCCGACCGATCGATGTAGGTTTTAGACATGCCTCTGCCACATACCTTTCTCGCTCGATCAAAGAACCTAGTATAAGCTGGAATATATTGCTTAATGGTCAGTCAATGATATGGCGCATTAGGATGAGGAAGTTTACGGTAGCGTTTAAATCAGTCGGAAATATTCATTTGTCTAAGTAAGATGCAAAGATTTGCCGAACAAGTGGCCTTTAAACCTCATTATACAAACCCGTGAAGTGACTGGGAAAGCTTTGTTATGATGCTGGGCGAAACTTGTTTATTACTGTTCCGTTTGAAATGCAGACACGTCACCCCAGTTTACTTGTCATCGTTATCACCGCGAACAGCAATACACCGTTAGCAAGCACCGAATACTTATTTGCCGCACCATCTGCCATACAATTCTCTAAATTGATGGGGACGGGTGTGACCCAAAAAGCTGCGCCTAAACCTCTAGAGGTTCAGGCGCACACTGATCGTGTGCATACACCTAGAATCTAACATGCATTCAAGCAAGTGTTGTGAACGAATGGAGCGACATCAGCACGACAGCATCCTTGCGTCTTTCATCATCATCATCATCATCATCATAGGCAGCATTACATAGGTAGCACGTACCGAATGCTTAACTGCCACACAACCATTAAAAGTAAAATCATAAAAGATTGGGAAGGGTGGGACTTAAATAGCTACGGATGCTATAGAAGAGTAAGCACAAACAAACTGGGAAGAGGTGCCTACACCTCGAATGGAACATGCATTCAAACAAGTTTCGTGAACGAGTAGAGCGACATCAGCATGATTGCTTTATTGCGGCTTTCACTGCCATGCATCATAACAAGCTTTTCTCGTCACTCCGCTTGACAACATACAAGGTTAAGCAAACAATCCAAGAAGATGCTTAGTGCAAGGCCGCCATTGAACACGGTTTCGGGACATATCCTGAAGCGTCACTAGCCATTGCGATATCTGATCGCGGGGACATCAGCCAGGAAGATGCGCTGCACCGACTTTGGAAAGGTTACTAGTAAGGATTTTTAACTGCCTGTGCCATGTGACGGTTTGGTCACCCCGAGATTTACGCCAATCTGGATGTGGTGTCACAAAAAGAATCTGTTTCGGAAGTCGGTGGTCCGGCATCTGTAAAACGTGACCTAACCCGCGTAACATGTGCAGGTTGATCTGCTTCTCTATATCAACATTACTACCGAACAGCTTATTTCGGAGAGCATCGATGCGTATGCGATTGTAACAGTTAACTCCTAGAATGTTGCGGAGTCATCGGTTGTCAAATACTTGGAGACACCGAATGTGTTCTGTAAGGTCCAAGTTTCGCACCCATACAGCAACACAGCCCGAACTGTCGCTTTAGAGACTCTACCCTTGGATAGCAGAGACAGCCCTTTCTGACGCCAGAGGTGACCTACGTTGCGGAATGCTACGGTCGCTTTAGAAACGCGTGCCGAGACCTCATCATCTAACGATGCAGAATTATTGGTACAGCTACCGAGATATGTAAAACGATCTACAATTTCAAGCGCCTGATTGTCAAGTAATAAAGTGGTGTTTGATTAGTGGATGTCCTGCAGCAGAACACTGCACTTAGAGGGTGCAAAACGCATTCCAAATGCGGGCACAATACTAGCTACCTTGTTCAGTATCGCATGTGCATCTGTCACGCATCATAAAAATGTAACGCTTGCTTTTCGTTGATTCCGTCGCTTTTTATTTCCCACGCTTCCCCATCGGTTTGCATTGTTGCCTGTAGCTTATTATGCTATATCTTAAAAATAGAAAATCAGATGCGATGTAGCCACATAATAATTTGCGTGTTATGCGCATTTGCGTATTTTGCTTTTTGGCTTTCTTTTCTCGCGCTCGTGGCAATATGGTTTTCTCATTTCACGTTGCTTGCGACTTTGTCTGGTTGCAGACCTGTACTGCGATTATTAACAGAGCGAAAATTCGAAACAGTAGGGGCCAAGATTTATTCTCGTATGACGCTTTTGAAGCACAACCTTTAACGTGCACCGAACATTCCGTGCAAGAATGTTAGCATTGGCAAGATTTAACATTATTTCAGAAAAACCTATTCGTTTGAACCCCGTCTGTTAATTTGAAGAGAGATACCCGGGTTTTCATTAAATCTCTTCGGTCACTCTTATTCTTGATGTGCATGACAGTTTCAGTATTACGTATGTCTTGTGGCAGGTCATTTTAATCAGCATTGAAGCAACAATTTGTTGATTTGTTGATTTATTTGTGAACAAAACACGTAATTGGAGGAAAGGATTTCCTTTTCTCCGTTACACGTTAAACTCTACGATGCGCACATGAAATAAAACGAACATGGAGGTGATCAATCCGCTAGTTGGCTATATTAAGAAACGTTTTCGTCTGCGATTTCTGAATATGTCAAATCCTTAGTCTTGCTCTTTCTAAACAATTTATTAAGCTTTTTTAAGCTTGTCATCGATATTTGACCATGTATCACTTTCAGAAAACGTTGTATGCAGCGTTCTTTACTGCGCGGCTATAGCCATGCTAGATTGTATCGCCAACGCTACTGAGCTGCTTGAATAACCACGCTGGAGTCTCACTAACATTTTTTTCATTTGCACTTATATCTGTCTATGCATGGACAACCTGACAGTATCTTACTTTACTTTGCTTTTGTGCGACTATCTCCTCCTGCAGGATGAGTCGGCTTCAATGAAGGGTCTTGGAAATTTGGGTACAAAGCGGCGTCCCCAGCACCACTCGGCGTTTGTCCGAGTCAGCTTCTCTAGCCCTTGCACAACCAAGTGCGACCTGCAAGGCAGCAGGGAGTATCCAGAAAGAGAGGTGGTGTGTACCAACTAACCGTCTACCAGACAGTGTTTCAGTTTTTTCATGGTTTTCTCCCTAAGCCTTTCCCGCGATCGGGTATCCCGCAAGGCAGCGGAGGTTAAAAATCAGGGTTTTCCTTCCCTTAGATGAAATGCTCTCCCAGGCTAACGAGCTCCATCTGCCCGAAGCAAACTGGTTTTCAGGCGCCATTCACTCGCCCCGCCCCTTCTCCTGTTGGTAGAGGCAGTTCCGCTGGGCTCGGGGAGCCACTCGTGCAGGCCAGAAGCTGGACTTCGTTGTCAGAGGCTATATGAGACGCGTGCCATATGGGAGCATTTTATAAACAGTGGGGGCTTATCTCCACTGCCACTCCCGGCTATGACAACCTTTGGACAGTATCTTAGTTCACGTGCAGTCTTTGACTATGCGGAACTTTACCTGGATAAGGCTTGTGATTTCATCAATACATACTGAACTATTGTCCTTTTTCGTCTGTAATAAATGATTTTAATTCCGAGTAATATCAAATGTCCTATTTTTGTTGAATCTCAACATCATATATAACATTTAATCTGGTCGATATCTTTATCCGCTTTTAACTTTTCAGAGACTGTTTGCCACGTCTGACCTTTGCTTCAATGCAATTGAAAAGTGAGTCCGTCTTGGCAACTCCGATTTTCAGAACTTATTGAACAGCGTTCACGATCAAAATCACACAAAGAAAAGAGTGACTTAACGTTGGATATCGGACTACATTACACTGAAACTGGTAAAAAAATATAGTTCATATCTAGCTGCTTGTTTTTCAGGAGATCATGAAAACGCGCTTCGAGAATACAAAAAGCTCCTGGAATTATCCATGGAGAAAGATGATAAATCCCAGTGGGCTGCAGCCCATCGTCTCATTGCCGACTGCTGCATCGAACTGGGCGACTTTGCGCAAGCCATTAAACACACGAACGAATATCTCACTTTGTCTATCGAGACAAATAACAAACTGGAGCAACAAAGAGCCTATGTCACGTTGGGCCGGTGCTTCTTGAATCGCTCCGAACAACTGAAAGATGGAGAAGATGTGATGCGAAATCTGCGAAGTGCTTCTCAAGCACTTTTGAACAGTATCAAACTGATCACCGCTCTGGCTTCCAGTGTGAATGCGAACGATTTAGGCGAGATGCGAGCGGTTTCGTTGCTAAATCTTGGACAAGTTTTTCGTGCGCAACGAGAATTTCAATCCGCAAACGATCGGTTTTATCAGTGTATTTCCCTAGCTCGTAAATATCGGCTCCAAAAATTACTCCTGCGAGCATGTTATCAATTCTGCGATCTAGCATTAAATATGATACAACTGCCGGAAAACGAGTTATTCGACCGCCCATCGCTGCTTACGCAATTGGATAAATCTTTGCTTCGTCGTGCTTTGGATGTCGTCAGGTAACGATGCACGTTTTCCATGCAATTTCGTACAGTATGACCTTGCGATCCTCTTTGGCTAAATCTTGTTCGGACGTTGAATCGAAAGAATTATTGAAAAGTGTCAAGGAATCCTACGCCAATGTGAGTACCATTTGCTTATTCTCACTCGATGCTACCAGGTCTACCTAGCTCTTGGCCAGTTTCGTAAAGCGGCGAAAGTTTGTCGTCTATTGAAGCTGAACTATCCTGTGTCATCTGACATATGCCGAAACCTCATACGGAAAAGTTTGTTCCGTGTTTTGTTTCTGATGTTTTCTTCCAGGCATGCGGCTTGCCAACGAGTTTCAACAGCTTCCAGATGGGACACCATCCTCCGCGGTCGAACACATTGCGGTAGCGAAAACTCATGAACGTTTGGGAGATTTATATGCGGCAATCGAACTTCATGGCTCCGCGTTACTTCACTATCGTCTGATGGTAATTCATTTGTCATTCCATGGATGTCCTGTTCTTTTATTTTTCGATTTACTCTAATTAGAGTGGTTGGCTAACACCGTGATGAATTGATTGACCACAGGTAGTGAGCTGTGCTGAAACACGCTGGAGTCTCATTACCATTTCTATTTTCTTTTGCATATCTGTGTAGGCCCGGGCAACCTGACAGTATCTTAGCCCACGTGCAGTCTCTGACTGTGCGGCACTTTGCCTAGATCAGGCTTGTGCTTTCCTACCATACCATACCATAATTAGAGCGGTTAATTAGCCGTACTTCCTCAAGCTCAATCTATAAATATTGTTGATCTTCCAGTTAAATTCCCGTCATTTTCATACCCGTTTAAATTGCATAGCTGCTTCATGGGGAACACGCTCATCGCTTGAACACAAACTCTTCACCGAGTGACATCAAGCTGATCGATGCCGCTCTAGTGTCTGTGGCCGAAACCCATCGCGCAATCGGCAATTACGCCCAATGCGTTCGAACATACCGCCGTGAGATCCAATGGGTCATCTCTACTGGTTCACCAACCGCTGAGCTGGCAAGTAGTTGGTTCAGTTTGGCTCAAGCGCAACGCCTTTGCTTTCCCGGTGAAACTGTTGAGGCCGTTTTACCCGGGTCGGAGACCACCATGGACACATTGAATTCGGCCTTGCAAGCAGCGAGACAAGCGAATTCGCGGTGTTTGATGGTAAGTCGTTCACGCTGTTTGTTTGGTGTTTCTGGTGTAAAATCACAGAGCCACTGAACTATGATTGCATGCAGGTGGAAATCCTAAGTGAACTGGAAGACTACTATGCGTGTCACAATCAAAACGCGTTGGCGTCATCGATATCTAAGCAACTGGCGGACATCACTTCCGGTCCAGATCAAGCGTCCGATTTGGAGTCTCATTCAAGCCAGGAGGATGATAATGATGACGAGGCGTTGACGCAGTTTATCCAAGCCCTCTCTTCAGATTCCGGTAAGTGTTCGAAATCCCAGCGTGCTAATTCGTTGATGTAACTGAACACTCACTAGCGAGGTGGAAGCATTTATATGCAGTCGTACAATGATTTTTCTTGCATAGCATCTCCCAGCTAAGTTTATTTTTTACCGTTAATAAAATCCTATGGCCATTTTCATATGCTCAGGACTACATCGATATGGGAAATGAAAATAGAAATTGCAGTGAAGATCCAGCGTGTATTCGCATGCAGCTCACTATCGGTGGGAAATCAATTCAGCATGGTGTCAGCTGAACAGCACAGAAGTGCTGCCCAATTGCACATCCGCGCAAGTGATTTTGGTGTAGTTTAGCGTCGAATACTTTCAATAGATATGTTGCTTCTTTGATGGTGACATGGACAGTCTAGCTGTATATCTATGAAATCGCAAGCCTGATCTAGTTAAAGTCCGCACAGTCATAGGCTAGGCAACCTGACAGTATCTTAGCCAACGTCCAGACTATGACTGTGTGTGTTAGCCTCCTTTGTTCGATGTCGACCATGGATGTACATCACAATCCTATGAATTGTCATGTTCTACAGCTTTTTGAATGACTAAGCAGTGCGATTCGGGAGGAACAATCTCTCCCGCAGTGCTTGCAACGATGGTCATAACTCTGTTGTACGGCGTCAGTTGCACGCCGGCGGCTTGATCTGCGCTCAACAGCCATGAGCTGTATCTGCTCCTCCTCAGCTTACAGACGACGCTTTACACAATGCCTCCAATGTGAGCGGTCGAGAGCAAGTTCTTCCCAACTCGCTATACCATGTCGCTGATGTGATTTGTTTGTGCTTTTCAAATTTGTCAAACTTGTTTTCTGTGCTAAACTCGTTTCAGAAATTGACACATGCGTCGGTCAACATGAACTACTCGATGAATTCCAACGTGGCGCTCGAAAGTCGAAGGCCTTGTGTTTAAAAGTAGGTCACATGTCTTGGTTGCTCTCATTTGTTATCATGTAAACTGCCTATTTGCCCTTAAACTGGTTCTAGCTCCCGTCTTGATCACCATGAAGAACAGCATTACACCGGTAACATATACGGAATGCTTAAGTGTCATACAGCCATGAAAAATAAAATCTTTAAAGATGGTGTTGGGTGAAACTTAACCATCTACAAAATCTTTACAAGAGTAAGCACAGGCAAACCCGGATGAGGTGCCTACAACTCGAATGGAGCATGCATTTAATCAAGTTTCGTGAACGAGTAGGGCAACATCAGCATGGCAGCTTCCTTGCGGCTATCACTGCCATGCATCATAACAAGCTTCCATCTTCACTCCACTTGATAACAGTGAACACGATTTCCAGACATATCCTGAAGCGTAACTAGCCACTGTGATATGTGATCGCACCCGGAAGACCGGCCGAGCTTACTTTGTAAAGGGTACTAGCCATGCTCGTTAGCTGTCTATGCCACGAGACGGTGTGGCAACCACGAGATGCCCACCACTCGGTACGTGGCATCGCGAAAGAATCCGTTTCGGAAGTCGGTGGTCTGGCTGTCATGGTGTTTACGTGAAATCACGAATCTGTATTCAGTTGAATTGTCCGTGTTTGACGTCTCTCGGGTATAGACTGAGACATTCAAAACGATTCCTTCTGGATGGCTTTGGCTATTTGTCTGTTGCAACTCATCGGTTTTAATCCATCAAGAATGATTACGCATAGCATCTCAGTTTACTTTTGCTTTGTGATGGTATGGAATTCGTGTTTGATCGGTGTCACATATGGAAGGAAAGCGAAAGGGGAAAACCGTCTATTTACACACGTCACTTTTATTCGTTTTTTGTTTTGTCTGTAGTTTACGGTCGCAATATGAATTCAATTCGGGGAAATTAGAAGTGTTGTACTCTTTATATTAAAGTCGGTTCCTTGCTAACGTTACCACTGTGTCCAGCCGTACATTCCCTCCTTCTCTTGCACCTCATCCAGTCAAGCGGGGGCGCGTCCAACCTTGATTAGATCAGAAGTAAGACTTTTCAAGCCACTCATCCAGGTTAATGACTGACCCACGTGCAGTCTCTGACTGTGCAGCACTTTGCCTGGATCAGGCTTGTGTTTTCATACATCATGCATACATAATGACTGACCACCAGCTACATTTTTCCAGTCTGTACCAGTTGACGCATAGAGCGCTGGGTTTGGTTTCACTCGCAAAACGCGTCTTAGCCAGCGTCGGTTGATGGTTACTGTCGTCGCTTCTTAAGACCTCCGAAGCACCGAACCTGAGCAATATTTCGCAAACAACGATGACTAAAAACCTCGATCCTCATAGTCGTATGCGCGAACTGTGCAACATCCGCTGCCGGTTACAAAATGGAATAGATCTTTCCCTTTAAACTCAAGCATACATATCTTAAATCCAGAGACACTTAATTCCGGTTAATGCCAGTTTGACGTTAGCAATTATGAGTGAGATCCTTCTCTATCCGACTCCTTGCGACGACCAAGTTCTTTAGGTAGTTGAACTCCGACATGCCCGATAACCAGATCGTTTATAGCCAAGTGTGGCAGCCCCACATACCTTTTGAAAGGTCATTTTAGTTTTTCCCGGAGAGAAACATAACCATTGTCTTCGGATCCTGAACCTGTTGGATAAATACGGAGTCTTCGTCGATAAATGCTGTATCATCGGCATAATACAGATCTGTAACACGCCCACCTGAACGGAGCTCAGTGCCACCAGGGGCAATCTACTAAGAGCAATTCGGAGGACTTCCTTGAGCACAAACGGGAGATTCAGCAGCTTCGTCTTACAGTTTGGATGGTAGTGGAAGACAACCGTGCCCCTTGTCCCTTCCTACAGTGTGAGCATATAAGTTCTTCAGGACGGCGACTTATTTCGAAGAGATCCCATTGCGAATTAACCCTTTGTCTACGGTAATTGGATATACGTATTTTATGATATGACACTTGACTGGTTGTAAAAAGAGTCCTGCGAAGATCAGATACCTGACGCCGCCTGACAAGTGCACTCCGATGGTGACTGAAGGTACCGGCGGGAGCTATTGAGCTAATGACTGCTTGTTTAATTTGTATGGGCTAAAATTTGAGGTGATAACTAGAGTTACCGTCAGTAGACAAAGGGTTAAGCAGCCCCAGTCGGGTCAAAGGTGGCTCCTATATACCGGACCACCACTATAGTTTGCCGCCAATACAGACGTCGGCTTGTGCAATCACCTCCCAAACGAGCCTTTCGAAAATCCCAGTTCTGAGTGCTTCGAGCTATGCACCGAAGTTGTGCGGTGAACGTATTGTTGTGATCTTTCCGTTGCTTTTTGCCGTGTTCTTCACTTTCAACCTATTGGCTCGAGGTTCCAGTGTAGAGGGTTAACTTGAAGCGGGCGATATTACAGCGTTTTGGTCATTCTGTGAATGAGGCGTGTATCCAGTAGACCAGAGTAGAACCCAAGTAATAATTACCCGAATGCTTAACACTGAGATACCTTTATGCTATTAGTCACTATTGACTAACTAAACCCAACACTACGCGTACCAAGAACAAAGGCAGACCCTTCAAGCAAAGAGCTTTACCGTCTCTTAACAAAAAGGTCATTAGGCTGCGGCTCGTCTTTATTTCTACACTGTTTCTAGTGAAACACAATATGGCCGACAAACGGACCAATCAAAATCGAGAATCATAAATTAAAAGGTTTTAAATGTTATAATGAGTTTTTGAGGAAAATAATAATGTTTCATCAACCGTATTGCATTTAGAACGCATGCCTCAACTCACGGAATGGTTATTAGGTTTGAGATTTTACTTCTCGAAGATCCATCTTTGTATTCATGTGAAAAGACAACTCCTCAGATGTTATAGAATATGAGGTCGTCTGTCTTCTAAGCGATGCCTTGTTAATTCCGTTTTTCCTCTCGGTCGCTTTTCCAGACAAACAACAAAGGCGAAACCCCGCTGCACGTCGCCGCCATCAATGGCGATATGGAACATGCAGTCAAATTGATCGAGGTCTTGGTGAGTTGTGATCTTGGTTTCATAAAAGTTCCGTGTTCCGGTATGATTATGTAATACTGGGTTTGCATGTGACCCATGTGAATTCTAAAGATGGGCGCGTCTGTGGTCAGCATGTCTTTCGTCATATCTGTCTAGGCCTGGGCAACCTGACAGTATCTTAGCCCACGTGCAGTCTCTG
>JACCGJ010016018.1:0-21253 GCA_013407085.1 Atriophallophorus winterbourni
GTATTTCAAATTACTTTAGCACGGAACACGTTGAATCAGAATCAGCGATTATGTTAGTTTCATATGTGGTACTATGTGCTATTTTATTGAATTTAGGAATTAACATTATTCGGATAAATATTTCAAACGTCCCGAGTTTTAATAATGTGATCACCTTCGCATCTTCGAAGAAACCTCAATGTTGCTTACCTTTTCTCATAGTGGAGCAGATAGAAATATCCTTAATACTCATTTTAATTCTTCGTTGCAGTTAAAATAATTCTGATTGTGCGATTACGCATCTTACTCAAATGAATACATTTTCAGTAGTTTGCGTCCATTATTTCGAAGTGTAAACCACGAATAAATTCAATTTGCTGATAAAAATAATTTGAAAGAAAAAGTTAATGTCAAAATATCTTTTCAGGTGAAGTAACATGCTGCTTGTAATAAAATGTTATATTACTGAATCGAAAAGTATATTGGGTGAATTTTTGCACCAATACTTTATTTGTTTTAAATGGTAATATATGATCGAGGCCACATATATATCCATGACAGTCCTTTGTAAATGATTGTGAGTTTCGTCCAACACTATATAATGTGGTGCTCACATCCTCATCTCTCACACACCAAAAATATATTTGCCTTATATGAGCACTTCGAGTGCTTGGCCAGGAATAATTTGTGATTATCTATTTGAACATAGTGGTTTCTTGTAAGAAACTCAGAGAAACGCTCATGTTGAATCATATTTGTAAATTATATAATTAATTATTATCTATAGATTATATAGTTCTTTTAATAAACCAAGATAATTTACAGAGCCTTACCGCGGAATTAATATTGTTTTAATGAAGATTAGGTGGTTTCTGAGAAAAAAGATTGTTGTTTTATTTTGTTTAAATTATATTAAAACATAGCTTTGCTCATTACTCTATCTAGAAGTGTTAGGGATTTCATACTTATGAAAAATAGAGAATAAATAATATATTATGTACTCTTTATAATATAAATCCCTAGGTGCATTTGGTGCGCAAAGGAATACTTCTACTCATGTTTTGATTAACTGAATTATTTCATATCATTCCACACAAACACTATCTGTGTTGAAAAAAATCACACAATCATCAGTTACAGTAATCTTCCAAGTTGTGGTTTAGCTCAAAGTTTTAGCATTTAGTAGTGCCATGTTTCTAGTTAATATGCATTCAATATCTACCTGTACAACGTACTACACGAACTGCCTTCCGATCGGTGTGTGTAGCTGCACGCAGAAAAACTGAACCGAACCCTAGCTTGTTGCTATAATTCCTAACATATGATATGGCTGATTTAAAATTCCTGGCACATCTGACTATTCGATTAAGCTCAACAGATATTTGCAGAACTAATCTGACTAAAGTGTAGTAAAAAATATTGGTGCTGGGATCGGCGAGAGCAGTTTATTGGTGACGTTTCACTTCTGACTCAGCAGCTTCGTCGGACCAAGTGTGATAGTAAGAACAAAGATCAAGCTTTAATTTTTATTAACCTGACCAATCGTGAGTTGACTAAGAACTGTACAGGCCATGTTGGGCGATGAGCATGTTAACGTAAACAGACAGAGTAAGATCACTTGTCGCACCACCACCCTAACATGCTGTAGACTTCCTGAATTTATATTGGTTGCGGCAGGGATGAGTGACATCTGTTGACAGATTCGTTAGTTGCCTTAATCTGTGGGCACATTTGGAGTCAGAAAAGTTAATGTTTATCCGCCGCAGAACCAATCGACAGATTCTCCAGATATAAACCACACCGTCATTTTCAGCGCATCTTTACGAGAATTTGACCTGAAAATCCTAGCCCATAATTCTTAGTACTTAGTTAGGTTTTACAGACATTTTCATGATTAATATGGCAGAAATTCAAACTATCAATGAGAAAGTTCTATGCGGACGCAGGACGTGGTATCGTATATTACCAACGTTTATTTCCCAGGAGTTTACTCCGTATGTAGTGCATGTCGAAGTAAACCGCCTAGCGATACACTCACAAATCCTCCCCATGAGGCAAAGCTGAAATAGAGTTTTCGGAAACTTCTTATCATATACTTAATGAATCATATAAACACTTATTGGAGATACAATTGTCACATCAGTTCAATTCGAAATAAATGTTATTCACGACAGCAAGGAGGATTTGTAACAAATGCCCACAACTGCAAATTTAACTGAGTTTGTGACCTCTTATCCGGGTGCCATAACGATGGACTTATGGACCAAAGCTTAACGTGGACCTCATCTGATAAAACCGTGAACATTCTGGCGAGTACTGCCAACCGTCTAATTTCCAGATCCGAGCTACCCAAAAACGGAACAATAGCGATATCACTCTCACTGTAATTTGCATAAATTTACAGGAGTCGATAAATAATATTTTTGAGCAAGACAAGCAACTGAGCTCACGGAATTGACACAGCTCTGTACATACATGGGCTCGAAAACTCTAATAACTTCTTCAACGACGCGCTTCACTCGGCATCAAAGCTCCTTACACGCAGACAGTCCACGTCTATAAAGGGTGATATTGCGAACTAAGTAAGATGTGCAGAAAGTCATTATCAATGCGTATCTACTCAGATCCTGCCTCGGTTTGACCTAGCGATTCCAAGTCGACATAATTTGGTGGGAAGCAAAAGTTTAATCTGTTTGTCGAGACAAGTAAACTTCATGTAGTACTATGAATTTTAACAGCCATTATCTTGAAATTGGGTTGAATCTAGTTGATCATTCTGCTATAATGCGTTGCATATTTGCATTCATTATTTCAGTAAGGTTTTTCATAGCAAAAGTTCTACATAAATTATATTAATATCCAAGAAAGAGCGTGAAAGCCTAAAATATGGATATTGAGCTTATATGTTCGACTTTTCCTATCGACGAATCAGAGGATATCTTATCTTACTATTTGAAACATTCCATAACCGAACCATCCGTTACTGTATTTATTCACGCGAAGAGATAAACAAACTACCGGTCCCAAGAATATGTGCTGGTGGTACCTCATGTCCGCCTGAACTTTAGTAGGTATTTCATTCTGTCCGTGCCTGTTTCAATTAGAAAATTTTACCTTCTACTGTTGCTCACTCCCTAACTTGCATGAATTCAGAACGAAATTAGATAAATTTGTATTGAAATATTCGTTATCCTTACAGGGCCTAATCTAATTCCGCATGTTGCTTACACACTGGCATTTCAATGTTAACCATCCCTTGGTTGTTGCTAAGCTGGTTGCTGTTTAGACCATTAAAAACATTAAATTAACTTGAATACACTTAATTTCTCAGCTATATCATTTTACAATAAGTTTTATTCAGCTTTTTATTGTGAACGTCGTAACTTTCGACATGAATTGGACGTATCATGTCCAACACTTTCCCATATCTTTATATCATCATCAAACTGAAACAAATTCGACCAGGTAACCTAGAGTATTTCATTCTTGTTAATCGATAAGGAAAGACTACCGAACACATTCATCAAAAAACATTTTTTCATCTATTCATTTGAAAACGTTGCTGCTCACGATATTCTAGACCTGCTCATCACTAAAATGCTCAATTATGTAAATGAGCAGCATTTCCGTTACACCGATTCCCTTTAACTAAAGGTAATCAATATTACACAAGAATTGACAGCCATCATGTTTCTAGTAATCAAAACATATTGAGTCCGGTTCATCCTTAGCTCAAACAATTGTCCACCACATCCCAGTATTTATCGAGAAACTATTTGTGATTCGTCTGCAAAATTATATTTAATTTAGTTTTACTAAATGTTGGTTGTTATCCCGTATTTTCTAGACAAACCATTCTAAAATGATATGAGAAAATATTATCTGGAAAATAGTTAATGATACATGATTCACTTTAAACATATTTTTGGCTAGATGTTGCTTTTTACATTAAACCTTTTTAATGGAAATTTGGTTCTCGAATAAGAGAATATCAGCGATTTGTAACCGCAATGAACGTGCTTATTCTAGATCGAGCACTTTTATCAATAATTGCTCGGCTGACAAAGATCAAACGTCTGGGTTTGTCACTTTTTGCAGACTTCAACAATCCTGTTTAACAGTCACTGAAGAATACATCTTTGGTCGAGTGCTAATTGATTTGCGTAATGAAAAGCTTTTTAAACACAATTAAAACTTGCTTTCGTGTAAAATAGACAAACGCAAGGTAAGTGCAAATTTATGAGTCCAAGTTATTGAGGATTTAATTGCAGACACGGTTTCCACGAATTTCTCGGACGAATCCAATGTAAGGGACAAGCGTTGTAGCACAACACGAGTTGTGTGTAAATAAGTAAATTACAATTAAGTAATCTGTTTGTTGGTGAATCGTTTGTTTTTCGCCTAACGAACGGTTGACCAATCAGCATTAGGTCATAAAGCGGTGACCGAATTTGTTCTATCTTGTTCTATCTGGACAGAATGACAGCAGGAGTGCCAATCCGATTATCAATCTCCGTGTCAAGCGATTAATTATCTTTAATGGTTAAACAATGACGCGTAAAATGATGTACTTGTTCAAGCCAGAAACATATTATAGCTAAAATATTGGTAATGTTTGAATTAAACTGAGCCGTATTACATTTGTTCGTAAAATGAAATTTGGGTCTAATCTCTCGAATAAAAATTCTAACAGATAATCGAAACGTCTCTCATGCGAGATGCCTAAATTACGTGAATTGACTTCTCTGATGCTCTTACAACAAAAAATTGCAATTAATTTTCATAACATTGTTAGTAAAACCATTCATTTTTTCTCATTCACATGCATTTCCACCACACGCACACCCGTTTTCGTGCTGCTTGCCCTCATCAGGTAGGGACAGTGGGATCAAGACTTGCGTGCGCTTGAAATAGTGGAGGAATCGTAAACAAGTTGCGCTTGTATGCCACTGTTGGATAAGGATGTTACGACCAAATTCTTCAATAAAATAGCCCACATTTATGTAATGAGGTTTTAAACCCATGACCATGAAAATGTATATCTCATGGAAATGATTGCAAATGAGCTATATTGTTCATGGTCATGGGTTCAAACACTGTATACATGTGTGTGGGCTCATGTCATTCAACGTGTTGGTCGTGCCAACATTGGCAAACAAGAAGAACGTGCTTAATATCCGTCCACAGATTTGAGCGCATGCTTCTACTGATCCAAGTGTCCCTACCCGATGAGTGCACCATGCACGAAATAGGTCTTGGGTGTGTGTGTGATTGACGGAAATGCATGCAAATAAGCTTTTTTTCATGGTCATGAGTTTAAACCATATCTCATGTGGGCTCATGGGATTGAACAGGTTGGTCGTACTAAAGTTATCAAACGGTGACATACATGCTCAACTTCTATTCACATGTTTGTATTGAGATTAAATTTTTATTTAAAATAAACTGTATAACCGCTACATTTCGACACATTTAACGTTCCTCATTAATCCAATATGTTTGCGTGATTTTAATGCAATGAGAAGTTATAATGAAAACGTAGATATTTTCAAATGTAATTCAAGGTTTAGGTTAAACGCGTTTGATATAGCATTATACTTTATAGACTTCTATTGTTGTGTGTGTTAAACTCTTTCGGTCGATTGATATTCTATATTGCTTTTATACTATTGTAATTTTCATGTTTTATTCATACCGTAACGCTGTGGTGTTGTGAAGTATTGAATTTTTCAACCATATATCCTTGAATCTTCAATCTTGATGTTGACCATGGGTGTACATCACGATCGCATCATTCGTTTCTTGTTCTACACATTTTCGAATGATTAAACAGTTCGATTTCGAGGGAACAATCTCTCTGTAGTACTCGCAACGATTGGCAGAACTCGGTGGATAGGCGTCAGTTGCACGCGGTTGGCGTGATCTGCGTTTAACAGTTAAAAGCTGTATATGCTCGGCACTAGATTGCAGACGACGTTTTCTCAATGACTCTAATTTGAGAAGCCAAGAGCAAGTTTTTCCAAACTCGCAGGTCAATGCTTAGAGCTTTCATGTTTCTTTTGCAAACGTCTTTGTAATACAAGTGCGGTACATTTGTAAAACTAAAAATTCATATTTGAACTAATACGACTGATCTATTTGATTAACCTATTCAGTTGTGAACAAACTAACAGTATATCATTCCTTCTATCTCAAATTCACAAGCCGTGTTCCGTAGGACTTGAGTTTATTTTAGAAAAGCAGCTTGCTTCATATCAGTTGGAAATATTCCCTTAACATTGCAGTTAGTTGTGTCAAGACTGTTGGAAACAAAATGGTAATTCACATAAATATACTATCCACATATCGGCGACTGCGTAATCATAAACATTCATGGATTCATACAGTTTATCACACATAACGCATGGCTGTTTTGTAATACAAAACCCAGCTAGATAACATATAATCGGAATCTGAATGGTACCATCCAGCGAAGCAATCGTGAACAAACTTGGACTACAATATGTTGAAACTGATCCTATCAATCACGTTGATAGCAATTTAAGCGTGGTTGTGATTCATATGAAACAATATCCATATTTGCATATACATTCATCGAACAAACACTGCATATGAAAATTAAAGTACGATTTAATAAAAATTCAGGCAAATATATGCTATTGTATTGTACAGCTATTTGATTTGTTCAATATAAATCTCGAAAAATGAAGAATCACGTCGATCAGAATACTCATGGCCTAAACACAGTCCAAAGATTGAGCAATGCATTCTAACGTGTTGTTTCATCATATGCATAAAACAACTTTAATAAATTTAAGCATGCTAGAAACTGAATGAAATATTGGTGTTTTCACCCACTGCATGAATCTGGTACACTACATGAAGAAACAAACCTCTGGTTAGACTGCGCTTTTCTTCTGTGAATTTGAATACAAGATATTTCATCAAATTTATTCGTACAATCGAAAACGTTTTTATATTTCTTAGTTTGAAAATACTCAACGATTTCGAGCATCCATAGTAGCATTAGATTAAACAAGAATTATAAGAAAAAACGTGCATAAATTCAGACGTCTTATGAGCCTTTAATCGAACAATTAGCTTTAGCTAACAATGTGTGAAACCGGGCACAGTTTAGACATAGCAAACGTCGATGTGCTTTGACGTAGCATTAAGCTTTATATGGACGCCTGTGTGTAGAGACAATGGAAATCACGATGGCTGGTATCATGCGGTCAACCAGGTAGATTAGGCAGAAATATCGACGACATCGCTCTTAGCACTGCAATTGACTTATATTATTTTATCTTTACAATGTCATTCAATTTAAAACACAATTTTCCACGCCTTTTCGTCGTGCATGTGACATTTTAAATTGAACACATTTTTGTTGCGCTGGGCAATGCTTAGAGGAAATAGCACTGGTTTGACGAAGCTTCTTTGTCAGGAGGAATAAGCTACTTTAAACTGACATTACTGATTGCTTCTAAACTTAATTTTCAAGAAAATGACCAATCGAACAATTTCCATCAGCAAGGTTATATTTGAATGTCACTGTTGCATAAGATTCGTACAACGAACCACGATGTTCAAACACAGAATCACATTGTGATTCGTGGCCAAGCACTCAAGGCGGCTTTGGATGACGAAAGTGATGTGTTGCTCACACACCCCCTATGTGTTTGAACATCGTGGTTCGTTGTACGAACCCTATGCAACAGTGGCATTCAAGTATAATTTTGTTTACCATGTAGATTCAGTTTTAACATTAGCTAATTGAAAGGCAAGTTTATGTAACAAAAGACCAAATTGTCGCACGATGATAAATCCTGCCAATCGGTTTTCATATCCCTCCTCTACAGTAGTGTCGATGTTCAAAGTTATGTCGGGGGATGTGAGCAACACTTTGGTCATCCATAAGCGCCTTGAGTGCATGACTACGAATAACTATGTGATTCTGTGTTTGAAAATCGTGGTTCGTTGTAAGAACCCTGCGCAACAGTGGCTTTCAATTATAACCTTGTTTTCTATTTATCCACTGTTTCAAGGCTCACTGAACGTAATGTTACTGTCTCGACCTGATGACGACAAACAGCCAGAAACCGGTAGTGGAGTGTTATTTCGGGGGTTGTGAGCAACACATTACTTTGATTTTTCATTAGAGTTCAACATTTTAAAAATATTAGTTTGACAGCTTGATGTGAAATTAACGATCTGTATGTAACGTTGTGTAGGTTCTCTTATGTCAAGGCATTGTAAACCACTTTGATGTTGAAATTTACTAGAGATATGCCAATAAGTAGACAAAGCAGCATCACAATTTCAGTCGAAGTAATACATGGTAGAAATATATATATATATATATATATATATATATATATATATATTATATCTATTTGATCTATATGATTTTGATCTAATGTCCAACCTAACCTCTGAATAACATAAAGGTCACAGTGTTTATAATTTCTTCCCCAAAATATATGTGTACCAATTACATTATGTTTAAGCTTGCCAAATATCTCGACATATCCGTTTCAGGTTTAAAATATACTAAAGATACATATACTGAAGTAATTATGGCTTATTAGTGTGAGGTCCGTAACTGTACTTGGTATTAAAACGGTATAACATTATTATGTTACCATCTATCGTATTTTATTACATTATTAAAATTCTTTGCAAATTTTTCGAGCACATTTTTTACACGCATCGCGCTCGCCAAAATGCGTTACAAACCTTTTCAAACCCCAAAACTTTAGTCAAATATTAACATTATACGAATACACTGTTGAAATATATCATTAACTATGAACAAAAACATATATACATGAACTTGGTTTATGGTGTATCGTTCAGAAGAGCGTGTTTTTCGAACGTTAATGTCGATCATAACACTTAAATAAAATGTGCATACACCCTTATTTATATTTAATGTTAAATGTGCTAAAACAAATGAAACCATTAATTCTAAGAAAAAATTGAAAAGATGTTTGCTCATTTCGTTCTCTCGCTTATCTCAAATGTTCATAGTTTGTAAAAATTGAAAATTGATCAAATTCCGAAGAAGTATTTGCCAACTTTATATACACGAATATTCAGCGTAAACATAAATTCAAACGCAAATATATATTTTCCCAAAAATGCTACGTGCACATTGAAACAAGTTTCGAATAAAATATGAACAGAATTTAACGGAGCGCTTAAAATTTCGCTTACTGCGTTTTAGTTTAACTAACACTGCAATAAAGATGGAAACGTGATTTTGTATCAATTTGTTAAAGATGTGAGATATTATTTTTCCAAACAGAAATAGCATTCAACAGACGAATAATAGTAAGCTCAAAATTAATCCTTCGAATTTTGTTAGTGATTCAAGGTAATTCAAGGTTTTTAATGGTCTAAAAAGCAACAAGCTTAACAACAACCATAGGATGGTAAAAATTAAAATTTAGGTGTATAAACAATATAAGAACATAGATTAAACAGTATATAAGTGTTCTGGAAACGAATAATGCAATAAAAAATTCGTCTAATTTCGTTTTAGAGTCATGCAAGCTAGTGGCGTGAGCAACGGTTGAAGGTAAACTGTTCCAAGTAAAACAGACACGGACAGAGTAAAAATACCTTCTACAGTTCAGGCGGGAATGGTGTACGACCAGCACATATTCATGGGTCCGATAATTCCTCGTATCCCTTCGCGTGAATAAATCCTGTAAGGGATGGGTCGGGGTATGGTGAATGTGATGTAAAAGGTGAATGTTAAAAGAAGTTGAGCGATATCATATCATTATTAGTGAGGCAGGCGGATGTAGAGAGAATCCGTTAATAAATGCGGCAGGTCACTCAATCAGGCCAAGTAACTAATTTCGGTTTCATCAGTCCAGTATCGACCACGTACCATTGAGGTTGCAGTTAAAAAGTATTATTTCCATTTGAGTAAACATAATAACGATAAAGTGCAATTTACAACTCCTTTTAATTTGTCGATTTGCTGGAAATAAAGATTGTCGTGCTATAGATGTGAATCATCGCATGCACAACAACAAGCGAAGACACCTGGTGATTCAGTGAAAATTGTACCATTTAGTATCATGGTGTATGGAGTTTGTTGACGAGTTAGTTCCAAGTGTATTGCTGGTGTTGACCTATAAAACTAAATTTGTTTTTGAGATCCGCTCACAAAGTTTCCGTTTTTTCAAAACCTTTGCAAAATTATTCTCAACATAGAGAGATGCGCATACTTGATTCATTTAATCTCTCACATGTAAAAACCCCGATTTTTGCTGCAATATAATTTTCTAGGATTTGTTTGCATTTTGTGATATTTATGCAGGCATTACAATTTATTGTTCTATTTACGATAAGGTTCATTTCAAATTATTTGAAGACGTTGAGTTCATTGTCCATCCCTATTGAAATCTTGTTGTCCAGGAGTCTGATCTGGACGTTTATTGATGCTGCGGTGTGTTTCCAAGCGCAGAGAATAAAAATATTGGTGAAAGCGAATACGAGAATGGGGAATTAATAGTCACGCTGATTGACTGCCGGTATATCGCTAATCAGTGTTTGAATAAATGTTTCATTGTGTGATTTAGAATATGAATTATGTGAGCATCTCAACTCCGAAAGTGTATTCAAATGGAGTGAGTTGGCTCAGCTATTGAATTCGTTAGTCGTAGGTTATAATCTTGAAAAAACTTGATAGTTTGCTTAAGCGATGTTCAATTCCCATGAACAGTATTATATTCTTTTTGGACAAGAGACTACAAGCGTTTGGGTAATCTTAAGGTAAAAATGGTTTCTGAAAACTATGTCGGACATATATTTATATAAAGATATTTAGAGTGCTTAAATTGAATGATAATCTTCTACTCGATAATGATTTAGTTTGTGGAATAAATTTTGCGTTCAATGAGCAATGCAGAAATTAAGTGTTTTTCCCGCGTGCCACACAACAAAATGACGATTTGTGTCAGCTATTTACTGCGAGCAATACAATTTGTAATAAAATTCAAACCATTGCAATGTGGTCACTGTAATTGAAGTATTTTAGAATCATTATACCTTTTTTATAATTACAAAGAAAACCAGTGGCATAAAAGAGCAACTTGTTGACACTGCTTTCACTGCTTCAAGCGAATGACGATCGTGAACATACTGCATCTACCTGATGAGTGCAAACAGCACGAAACCAGTTGTGGGTGTGCGTGTTTGATTGTAATGCATGCAAATAAGCTTTTTTCGTGGTTATAGGTTTCGGCCATGGGATTAAACAGTTTTGTCGTACCAGTGTTATCCGACAGTGGCATACAATCGCTACTTGTTAGCCATTCATCCACCGTTTCAAGCGCATTCGAGTCCTGATCCTACTGCCCCTACCTGATGAGTGCAAACAAACAGAAACCGGTTATGGTGTGCGTGTCATGAAAATGCACGCAAATGAGCATTTGTATACAAAAGCCTCTTTAAAGTGAAAGGAGCAATTAAATGTGTGATACACGCAGGGCTACGTAAATTGTTCCTAACTATCCGTCACAATTGAATCATGCATTTACACACAATTATATGCGTCATACTAATTCGAAATGAGATATCGACATTTTGTCAACAGCTTTATGCACGACAACATTCTCTGAGCATTCAAATTCCGAATACCGCTACTACTCATGCCTACTGGGTTGGTGATGTGACAGTTCTCAAATCTTTACAACAAAATTTCATTTGATAATCATGATATGTAATTTCTCTTATATACAGTTATTAAAATAAAAGTCTACGAAGAAGACCGTTGCTACAAGTTTCAAACACACACCACAACCACTCCTCTAACCTGTCCTATCAATATCATTATCACTATATTATACCGGTAACAAATAACAAGCGCTTAACTGTCACACAACCATGACATAGCACTGGGATGGGGTGTCTACACCTCGAAACAAACATACATTCAAGAGAGTGTAGTGAACGAGTATTGCAACATCAGCATGACATTTTCGTTGCGATTTTCACTGTCACGCATGCGGATACGCCTGATTAGGTGCGTTCGAATTTTTCTTGAGCTGACACTAGCACCACAATCTTTGGCACACACCTAACTTATCTGCTTAAATACTCATCATCCAACACATTTATCCAGATAAAACATCAACTTTTTATAAACAAAGGCACAATGATTGACAAATAAATTACACGAGTTAATCGAGACCCATGAAGAATATTCACCACTGCTGATGCAACGAGCAATCAGCTGATGGGGGAATTTCCATTCTAAACATGTTTCTATTCTATCGTGATCGTGTGGACCGTGGTGGAGGAGGTCTTCTATTAATTATGAGAAACACATTACCTTCACAGTAATCACAGAAAACGATTTGATAATATAGACGCAAATGTTGAGTTCACTTGAACTAGCAACAGCTGAAAACTGTGTTGTTGTTGTGACTTACCGACCATGGTAGGCAGACGAAGCACTCAATGCTAGTTTACATGGAAAACCTGAGCTGGTTATTCACAGATATCAAAACAATATCCTGATCTCGAGTGACTTCAATATCCCGAATTTAGTAAAAAGCGAGATTCCACTGGTGAATTCTGTTGATTAACATTTTAACGAAATGTTCAACGAAATTCCTTGATTTAACAACGTGTCAAGCAGCACTCGCTCCAGAGCTACAAACACACTATCCCTACTCGATCTGACGAGCAAGGAAATTGTCATCGAGGATATCCGCTATGAAGCACCACTTGGGAAGAGTGATCATGTAGTCATTGTTTTTGACTATATATCTGAAACGTAATCAGCTATTAATGGTCAGAAATTCATAAGAAAATCGATACGGTTGCATTATCAATAGCATTTCAAGAAGGCATCAACTGGGCGCCGATTAACACTGATGTCGGACAATGCGGGTCATCGATACTTCAGGAAATCTACGGAAAAATGCATTTTCATTATAAAAACCTTTCAAATAACTGGAAAAGAATCATATTCTTGATCCGCATTTAAACACGGAGAAACCACATACTGCAGTTAATATCTGAATCCAAAGAATCCTACCTATTGTTGGAGTAACATGTTACTTAAATTGTCCAAGAGGATGGAAAAGATTATCAAGTTAATATCGCTTTCTTTCAGTTCGTGAACAGTAACGCTAGGATACTTTCTTGCGTTTCCGCTCTACTGACTACGACTGGAACTTCACTCACCGCGCTCGAAGCCGCCAACAAACAAATGTTACTCTACAGTGCTCTCCCCTGACGAGCTCTTATGTTATGCTATGTCTAAAGTTTGATCACAAATCAATACAATACATGATATTGCTGTGGAACACGAGAGTGTTCGGGTGATGGTACTCTTATTAAATACGAAATATTCGCCATAAGCGGATGAAATGATACCTTTGCTCCTAAAACAATTCGCCAATGTCTTATGCTCACTAATCTCTGATCTCTTTAAACTGTCTCTCTGTTGCAGCAGGGTTCCTACTGAGTGCAAATTTAGAACGATCTGTAGCAGATGAACTTATCAATCAATTGAAACTAAATGAACTGTTTTCTATAAAACAGAACAGATTTAGGACAAGACACACCTCTCTCACTAATCTCCTCGTAACTCGTGATAACTGGACTTGAGCCCTGGATAATGGATACATTTTATAAGTAGCTGAAGGGACTAAACTAAGCGCCAACTGATCTAACGGCGTACTGCCGCAAGAGTCATTACAACCTCAGGATAGTTCGAAGTAGAATACCATTCCGAAACGCTAAAATCTCACCGGAAGCACAGAACTGGTTTCGAGGTTTTTGCCTCTCATCAGCTATGCGTATCCGCTGGACTCTTCGCGTTTCGGATTAATATTTGTGTAGACCAATGGTGCTATGCAAACGGAAGTTCTCGTCTACTCGCTACTTTATAAGTAGCTGAAGGGACTAAACTAAGCCCCAACTGACCGAACGGCGTATTGCCGCGAGGGTTAATACAACCCCAGGATAGTTCGAAGTAGAATACAATTTCGAAACGCTAAAATCTCACCGAAAGCACAGGACCGGTTTCAAGGTTTTTGCCTCTTATCAGCTATGCGTATCCGCTGGACTCTTCGCGTTTCGGACTAGTATTTCTGTAGACGGATGGTGCAATGCGAAAGGAAGTTCTCGTCTACTCGCTACTTTATAAGTAGCTGAAGGGACTAAACTAAGCCCCAACTGATCGAACGGCGTATTGCCGCGAGGGTTAATACAACCCCACGATAGTTCGAAGTAGAATACCATTCCGAAACGCTAAAATCTCACCGAAAGCACAGGACCGGTTTCAAGGTTTTTGCCTCTTATCAGCTATGCGTATCCGCTGGACTCTTCGCGTTTCGGACTAGTATTTCTGCAGACGGATGGTGCAATGCGAACGGAAGTTCTCGTCTACTCGCTACTTTATAAGTAGCTGGAGGGACTGAACTAAGCCTAAACTGATTGAACCACCACGCTTCCCTATCTGATCAAATACTAGGCTTGAGCAAATTTCTGGCTTGTCTCTGTTTTGCATTATATTGCGAACCAAAAGCCATTCTTTGCTTTTTTAGTGATCAAGCGCTATCCCAAGAGATACGATGAGACCTTCTGCTATAGCTGAAACTGCCACTCGCCGACTCCGTGTGTTTCCATCGCATTCAATTTTACTTGTTAAAATTTGCGCCAAATTTATTCATAATTACTTTATACAATCAATTGTCCGCAATCTAGATTTTCAAGTAGAAACATGATCAGATCATCCGAGTAGTTTGTTGTCTACCTCCTCGTTGTGAATACCACAAAATGTCGTGCAGAACGTCCTCAAATTGCACAATGTTTCCAAGTGGGTGAGACCATATTCGCGAATTGTGACGTCCGATTGATACCATGAATAACTTGATTTCATGTGTAGCAAAACGTTAACCCGCAGTGCTATGAAACGTTTCAACGATGAAAAATTTCCTGAGCTTTCTCTTGCAAAATAAAATTATTAGACGTAGATCTAGCAGTACTATGAAAAATCTCAACGATGAAAAATTTCCACAAGCTTGGTTCCGCAAAACGAGAATATCAGATGTAGATCCGGCAGATGCAAAAGAATGTCGGTCAAAGTTACAGAATCGCATGACGAAATCAGAGTTACACCTTGAAAGATTACAGAAAACTATCTTGTCTATTGCAAGTCAGCACACGGAGCGAGCTATCGGAGAACGTATGTCGTTCTCCGTTGGTCATTATTGACCGTTGACATACATCGGAAACTCATGTTAAGTTCATGCTTCGAAGCGTTCCAAGTGAATGAATGGTCCAATTTGACAGCAAAAACCTCTTCTGCAGCATTCGTGATTAAAAGTTAAATAATTACAATAACAAGAATAACATCGCTTGACAACTACCATTGCATAGCACACATTTGTTCATTAAAATGAAATAACTCATATTCACGTAAAGTCCATGTGAAAACTTTGCGTGAGTTAATGTACAGAAGCAGTCAAATACTTGAGCAAAATTATATTCAAGGTAATTCGAGCTTTTTATTGTTCTACAAAGCAAAAGCTTACCAGCAACCTTAGGATGGCAGAAAATTAGAACCTAACGGAATAAAACAATATAAGCAATCAGATTAAACAGTATGTAACAGACAATAGCGAATGTCACTTTTTTGGAGCGAAGCGAAGTGCGAAGCGAATTTTCTAAGTGCCCTGACTGCCCTTCGCAATGGCGAAGCGAATATATATATATATATATATATATATAGAGTAAATAAAATCAAAATCAATGGGACGATGATAGCTTATTATTAGTTTGGGAAAAAATTCGGATTAGCTCTCGTATAATCGTCAAGTTTTGATTTGAATATAGATAAACTGAGCTAACCAAATCGGAAGGTAGGGAATTCCAAGCAAAGCGCACACGTACAGAATAAAAATACCTGATGCAGTTCCGTTTGGAATGTGGTATTTCAAACTTGCAACCATGGCTACGGCTGTTGCTGGAAGTTCGAAGATGGAATAATATATTTAGGGGGTGGGTAACAGTAGTTAGTATTTTGTATGCGTGGATAAGATCACCTCGCATTCTCCTTTGTGCAAGTTCCCTCATTTCCAGTCGTCTGAGTCGCCCCGCGAATGGCATATTTTCGAGACCAATGACAAGCTTAGAAGCTCTCCGGTATATGCGATCCAGGAGTAAGATGTCTTTTTGGAGCCATGGTGTCCAGGCTTGTGCGGCATAATCTAGACCTGGGTGTAAATATGTATCCATCATGAAAGGAGAACACTTCGGGATAAAACGTCTAAATATTCGCCGTAGCATGCCGAATAGCCGAGACGCACTTTTGTAAACTGTTTCGCATTGTAGACCATTTTTCAAACAGCCGCAAATCAAGACACCGAGGTCCTTTTCTTCTTCGGTGTACTTCAGGTTTATTTTGCGAGCCTGTATCGATAGGAAAAGCCTAGGTCACGATCAATCTGAATCATCTTCGACTTTTTCATATAGAATGACAGTTTATTTTCAGATAACCAGTTTAACAGAGTACTCAAATCGTTTTGCAGCTAGATACAACCGTCAGAATTTCTGATTTGCCTACATACTTTTATATTGTCAGCAAACAAAACCATCTTACTATCATTTGGTGGTGGTACATGGTTCATATAAACTAAAAACAGTATTGGTCCAAGCACTGAGCCTTGTGGAACTGCGCTAGTGACATCGATGTTCCTCCATAATAGGCCGTCCACACGAACTCGGATGTGTCTGTCGCTGAAGTAATCTCTTAGCAATTCGTATAGTCTTCCAACAACACCTTTCCTTATTTAGCTTGTTCAACAGTAAATTGTGATCAACTCTGTCGCTTCAGAAATGTCCAGGTAGCACGCATGAATACAGCCCCCCACAACTACAATCTTCGTCCAATCGTCTAAGCTTGTCAGCAAATTTGTTAGACAAGAGCGATTTCTGTGAAATCCATGTTGGGCAACTGCCAAAAAGTTGATTCGTTTCCAGATGTCGCACGATTTCTGCGGTTATTATTCGCTCGAAAACTTTTAATACCAAAGACAGCAAGGTCACCGGCCTGCAATTGTTAACATGAGAACGGCAACCACCTTTGTAAATGGGTATTACTTGTCCCAGTTTCCAGTCTTGTGGCACTACGCCAGCTTGAAGCAAATTATTAAACATGCGAGATAGAGGTTGAAATAGCTGCTTTCCTCGTCTGGTCCTGGAGATTTCTTCACGTTCAATTTTCGTAAGTACTGTGCTACCACCATCAGAGTAATCACAACTTCACTTCAGGTCGGTCGGTCAAGTCGAACGATTTGTTCCTGAACAGGCTCCATGGATTTCGGCGCAAAAATCAAGGCACAAAAGTCTGCTAACAGGTCAGCGGTCTAAATTGTGGATTCTGTGAAGCCAGACAACGTTTTTAGGACAAAGACTCCTGGTTTAATATTTGTTCTATCGTTTACAAGTCCATACAAGAGCTTCGGATTCTGATGCAACTAAGAAATCAATTGCGATTGTAACGCTTGTTTATCATCTCGAATTAAGCTGATAACTTTGTTTCACAGACGTGTAAATTGTGTCCAAGAATCAGCTGTGTTGGTAGCCTTGTGAAACTCCCACGCTACTGCATTTTGTTTTATACACTTGTAGTCCTGCTTCGGAGTAAAAATTTATTTCGTTGAGAAGTTTCTTTAAAGCAAACATTGAATATTTCTCCAATATAGATTTGAGGTGCTGTAAGAGAGATCGCCAATGTCTATCCGGATCAGAGTAATTCAGTTGTGCGAAACTAGTGCTTTGTAACTCGGCCAACAGAGCACGGTAGTTCACCATTCTGACGCATTTTGTCCCGTCAGTATTGCTCCCAGCGCTACAAACGTACTCGAATTCAAGGACAAAGTGATCGCTTCGTCCGATCGGCGTTTTATAAACGATATTCTCAACAGCTGTGGGATCTGATGTAAGTATAAGGTCCAAGGTCGACGGCTGGTCTGATCCTCTCATACGAGTAAATCCAGCAACGTGGTTTTAAAGTGGTGCGTAATCCAAAACGGCTTAGAGTTCATTTTAAAGTGTCTGTGATGGATGATCATTCCTTGCTATGGAGCTGGGGAAAGTTGAAATCACCCATTATAAATATTTGAGTATTGTATCGCGTTGTTACATAACGCAAAGCATTAATCAATTTATTGTTTAGATCGAGGGTTGCTGTTGGAGAACGATAGATAACTCCAATAATGCATTAGTCTCCTGAAGTAAGAGTCAGAGAGCACCAAAGTGGGTCAGTGATATCAAGGATCTGGTCGTTCGTAGCTCTACAGATAAACAATTGCTTAAAGTAGAGTGCTGCTCCTCCGCCATCGCCTAAACAGTCACGCCGGAATAGTGACATGTTGGGCAAAGAGAGTTCATTATCAGACAATGAGGCATGGAACCACGTTTCTGTTTCTGCAACTATGTCTGGCGCCGTTTTATTACAAATCTTGGACAATTCGATTAATTTGTTAAAAATGCTGTTCGCGTTTGCGTAGATGCACTTAATTGTATTTTTCGTGAGTAATGATGAGGTGTAAACCAGACAATAACGCTTTCGCTTTGGGATTCAAAGCAAAGTAAAGTTGTGAAGCGAAGCGTATATTGTTGAATATTCGCTTCACTATCGCCATGGCGAAGAGCGAAAAAACTTCGCTAAAAATTCGTTATACTTCGCTCCGCTTAAAACGAAGTGCAAGTTCAAACTTCGCTGTAAACGATTATTAGCGAAGTCTTCGCTAACAGCGAAGAGTGTTCATTTTTGTACTTTAATAATTTAACCCTTTGTCTACGGGAATTGTTTTCGATGTTGACACTTGTTGACACTCGACTGGCTCTAAGAAGAGTCCTGCGAGGATCAGATGACAGACACCGCCAGACAAGTGCACTTCGATGGTGACTAAAGGTAACGACGTAAGCTAATGAGCAACCGACTGCTTGTTTAATTGCTATGAGCTAACATTTGAGGTGGTAACTAGAGTTATCTTCAGGATACAAAGGTTTGAACTATTTTGTACTTCAATATTTTAATTGTATTCGCGTAGGTGTGTGGCCGGATGCGATGAACGTGGGTGTTTTGATCTGCTTAGGTGTTTGCCGCTCTGCGTGGGTGCTTGTCGCCTTGCCCGTATGAATGTTTTATTTGCGTTCGTGGTTGAAAGACGATAAATAGGATGAAAATTAAATTGTGTCATCATAAGCCCCCTGAAGACACTCCACAAGTCGGACAAGGACAAAGACTCGGCCTCTGCCGAGAAGTCCAAGAGGAGCCCGACCCTCAAGGTCAAGCTGCCGTTTAAAGACCCGTGAGCGCCCAAGTCCTCCAGAAAGAGGTCTCCGCCGCCGTCATATGATGATGATGATGACGACCTTTAAAACACCACCTACCGGCACAAGCCTACCAGATCACCGATCTGGAACTTCTTCAAGGAGGAGGCTGTGGAGAAAGGCGCAAAGGAAAGAGAAGCTCGTGCTCTTAGCCAAGTCGAGGATTGTTGCCAGTCCATCACCCATTCTCAGGGAACCCCCCAAGGCATGGTCGGCCACATCATGTCGAAGCACCTAGAAGTTTGTGAGCAGTTTCTGAACCAGAAGGCCAAGTTCGAGACTGAAATGGTGAGTAAGACTCAGTTTGACGCAACCTTTGCTATACTTCGTTCAAACTTTGCTATACTTCGCAATAACTGGCCATATACTTTGTTATAAATCGCTTAGTACTTCTAAATACTGTGCATAAACATCGTTATGCTTCGCAATAGTTTGTTGGAAATGAAGCTCAACTGTTTTCCTTTTTTTCTTTTCCAGAAGAAGTAGCAGCAGTCTCAGTCCAGCTCTGGGCGAGTCGAGATCGGGGAGTCATGCGAAACCTCTTCAAGAAGGCTCTCCGTGACCCCGATTACCCAGTACTACAACTCCGGCGGCAGCGCCAGCGCTGCCAAAAAGTACAACCCGACGAGTCCTCTCCAGCTATGGACTGACCTAGAGATCATGGACTACCTTGCCGGTGCAAGCTGCAGTTTCATGAGCTGGAAGACCTACTGTGGCCCTCTCAAGCAGATTAAGGAGGTCAGCAAACGTCTCCCGACAGATGAGACGCCCACCCTGCAGCATGTCGTTCCGGACATGGCCAAGATTTCCATGATGTCCGCCTCAAGGATCAAGTTGTTCGCCGACTTCAAGGATGCCAGCAAGGCATTTATCACGAAGTTCCAAGAGGAGATCAAGATCAGTGTTCTTGAGCTAAGCAGTAACGTGAACCTCTACCAGATGGCGCACTACCTGAACCCCAATCAGAAGGCCGTGTAACTCAGGACCAGGTCTCATGGTCAACTCTTCTACGAGTGCGAGCAGAGCATCAAAAAGCTCTTAGCTAACTTGGTCCTGACCGCCCCATCATCCATTCAGATGCCGGAACCCGCTTGTCAAGATCTTGAACGATTTATCCAAAAGCACCATGATCTTGATCTTGATCTGGAATTAGCCTTCGGCAGCGTCGACCAGTCCCAGTCCCAGTCTCAACCAGCCCCAGTTCCTCCCTATTTCAAGGAGATGAATGAGTGGATGACGTCTTCCCTGGAAAAGAAAAACATCGACGTGCTCCAGTACTGTAAGATGAAGGCCAAGGAGCTTCCTCTACTCGCCAAAGTCGCTCAGTAAGTTGTTTTAAAGTTAATGATCATTTATTTTCTGTTGGGTTATAATTTATTCTCGTTATTCGCAATACTTCGCTATAATATTCACTAAACTTTGCCATACTTCGATATTATTCGCTATACTTCGATATATTATTTCCTATTCTTAGATGTAGTATTGCTATACTTCGAAATTGTAGTTCAACTTTTGCACCCATGGACCACCTGGAACCTAATACAAAATACTCAACCTGTCTAATTTTCTTTTAGGATGGTCTACGTCATCCCGGCTACCTCGACCTTAACAAAGAGGGTCTTCTCGGAAGCTGGACTCGTGACCAAGCCCACCCGAATCCTTCTAAACAACGAGAGGGTCCAGGAGCTCGTCCTAATTCATGACAATTACGATAGAGTGCTCCCCTACATGAAAAGAATGAAGCTACGCATCTAGGAGTTCACCAATGGCGATGGTACCAGCACTCAGAGTCGGCAGCAGCTCAAAGACCAGGATGACCCTGAGGCCAACCTTGAGGATGTCGAGTTTGTCGACAATCAGGAGCTCATGGCGGAAGCCTGACCCCCCTGACCGGAGG
>JACCGJ010016019.1:0-10805 GCA_013407085.1 Atriophallophorus winterbourni
TCGAAATGTGACAAAATGAATGATTTTGTGTGTAACAGCACGTTAATCTTTTCGTCTAGCGCACAGATTCACGTTTCATGATTCAGGTATAAATAGCACGGAACTGTTCAACATTTATTCATTTAAGCTATGAAAATATAAACAAAATTGAGGCCTTGGGAATATAAGCAGTTTTGTAGGTAAAACATATCATAGGCATGCGTAAATGTATCTGGTTTCTTTCTGAACATCGATTTATTAGCTGATTATACACTTTATTTGGAATAAGGAGTTCTATAAGAAGCAGACTCGCACCAACAGCAGAAGCGAGGGCATTCGATGATACATGTACATCCAATGCCATGTGTAAGTGTGCGTGATGAGCCTTGATCCCATTCCCCAGAGGATAAAACGTTGAGTTTACTGAAGTTACTCGAACTGAATCAAATAACTAAATCCAAGTCATGTGGACTCATCTTCTGTTTTAAGAATATAGTTTCCCGTATTGATGATATGAGACTACTTATTCTCTTGACTAAGAATTTCGGTTTTGTTCGTACTGATATTCATAACTCAGATCTCAGAAATTTTCATGATGGAAAAACCATTCAGCTTACCAAAAACCACAGGTTGACGAGGTATATCTTGTGATATATATATGTCGAAAATTTCAACAATAATGAATAACTGTCAGATACCGCATGGTTCGACATGCATTGGTCGTGATTTAATGCGATAACCTCAACTTATTCAGAGAGTATGATTTTTACGGGTAAGATATTCCACGTGGAACAAATGCTGATCGAAAACAAATTCCAAATCAGGCTCACTGAACCTGATCTTAGTGTCTTCTTCTGATGACGGCAAACAGCCAGAAACCGGTAGTGGTGTGTAAGGGATGGGGATTTGAGCACCACAATACATTAGTGAATTTAATGTTTACACCTTGTATACTATTTGGTCATGTCTTCAACATATGCCGATCCTGATCCGTGTATTTATAGCTGATGAATGCAGAACTTCACGAAACCGCTCATGCAGTGTGTGTGCGCGATAAATTTCTCGGTCAACGATGATTTTAGTTCACGTGTCGAAGAACCTCTAAATAACACCTTCATTCCTTACGCATCTCACGATCTTATCACCTGACTAACATTTCCGAGACTTTTACTCGTTCACTGCATTCAACAATATTTGTTTAAGTTGACATTGGACAATCGAAATATTTCAAACAATAGAGCCAAAATACGTTCCATTAAGCGCTCATTTTCATGTTCCAGCACGACATCAACGTCAAATCATATCAATACTCAAATAATTGTATGCATACTGTCAAAATACGGGGTGCGCACACTTGAGCATTGGCCAGGCTATGAAACGTTACATTTTATCGTCCGGTGAACAGCAAACAACTTGTGAGTGAATACCCTACTTAATAGAATTGTACGCTCTAAATTCTGGCATGAATAATTAAATGGTACGAGCTGAGACGGGTTCTATTTGGCGGGCTGTTCAAATGTGCAAATTGTTTCTGACTTGAAGTGCGACTTCGGTTCTGATCGAGAACCATTTTGTGGGCAAATGGTTTTTTTAAATCGAGAAATTAGAACATAGCAAGCGGAATTATGAACAGTGGTTGAGTAAGGATATGCTTATTTAAAATTGAATGTTGAATTGAGGCTGATTTTGGAAGAGTTTTTGATTTTCGTATACATCATACGGTTTTATATTTTCATTGTTTTTGAAATGATTCGGGGAAAAGTGCAATCAAATATTAAGCACGTTTAATATTATTATATTTTATATTGCTTCCTGTACTAGGTGGTAGTAAATTCTTTAACATTTACGAAACACACGAATATAATCTGTATACCTTTCGTTTACCGAGTATCCGTCAGGTTTTTATCATCTCATTAGGAATGAGATGGGAGGATGAACATCTTGTTGGATGATACTGATGTTTTTTTGAGGTATTCATATTTTCATGCCAACCTTCAAGATGGTCTGTCTGTCGAAGTTGTTAAAAAAAGTTTCGTTGTTGACGTAGATAACTTGCAATTGTGAGTGACAATCAATAGATTGTTCCATGACTTTGCTCAAAATAGCTGTATGGTTTCTACATGAATTATCTTGCTAATATCAAATTTGAAATTTCAATCTATTATCGGTTAGCTTAAGTAGGCAACAGATTAACCTCTACCATTTAATTACATTGCGTTACAGACGGCAACGGAAGCAGCGACAGACCGGAACCACTGGCGTGAAGTTGTCTTCGCCTCATGTGCCACCCGGCACGGAGACGACTGACTGAATGAATGAATGAATTTACTTACATATGAAATTTATCCATTGAAACCATGCACAGATTATTTTGCCTATGAAATACGTCTTCATTATCCTGTCTATTAGGGATACGAAAATGTTCACAATGAATTTCCTCAAACTCTAAATCTGGCAAGAATTTACATATATGGGAATTAATAATTATTACAGAACACAAACTAATCTAGGGTTGAAAACTATTACAAATTAACCACTTAGTCATGCTACTAGCGCCAAATTTCAATTCATATCTTCTAATAATCGATTACCAATTTTACCTATCGATATACGGTCTACTCTGTCTTTTCGAATCGGTTAAGACTTTCCGAAAAAGTTATCCTTCCATGGTATTCTCTAACGACGTTGTTAAATGTGTCAAACCGACTCAGATTTCTTTTCATGATGTATTGTCTGAACGGATCTCGACTGCATTCCACTTATAGCTTAGTGCGTAAGATTGTTTGTGCTTTTTGTTTTCAAATGTACGGCACAATTATTTGTTGATACACCTCGGTTGATATTACTGCTATCTACCATCCACGTCAATTACTTATGAAAACTGCTTTATATTTGATATTTCTTAGAAGTTGTTTCACGACAGAAGGACTTCTGAATCCCAGACATGTCCGCAGGTTTTAGCTTTAATGTAAATTTTATTATCTCAAATTTAGTGCCACCAATGCTGCGAAAAAGTTCCGGGTTAGATGAAATCACCAGGTGAACTCAATTTCACCCCAGGTCTTCAATATTTTTCAGCTTCACCGCTTGTGCCAACGTGATACAACTTTATATTTTCTGCTAAAGTTGGGTTTTTATATATATGCGCTAAAGCAAGCGATAAAACGAGAACGTTCTTCACGAAAGACTTGCTTTTACCTCTTTGTTTCGAATCAAATACGATAAAGATCAAGTTTCTAATCCGAAAGCTCAATAAACCGTCTCTTATCTTCATTGCAAACTGCTTCATTCGAGGAGTAGGCAGCTCTTCCCAGTTTGTTTGTGCTCACTCTTCTATAGCACCCGTAGCTATTTAAGTCCCACACTTCCCCATCTTTTATGATTTTACATTTTCATGGTTGTGTGGCAGTTAGGCATTCGGTACTTGCTACCGGTGTAATGCTGTCTGTGATAATGTTTCATTAAGCTTTCATAATAAAATTATTTTGCATATCTTTTACATGGGAATAATGATAGCTGAGGAACTCTATAAAGATGAATCAATCTTTTGAATGGTAAAACAACTTCCAGCAATCCAGAAATTTTGCATTGTGATGATCGGAACCACATGGATTGCTAGAAGAGCAGCAATGTCAACTTTTGACTAAATTCTTTCTAACATATATTTCATTCTATTGAGTATTAGATAAATGTATATGAACAATGATATATCAATGAAACAAACTCAGTTCGAAAACAATTGGACGATAAACAAAAAGTTGGAAATCAATAGAAATTGAATACAAACATGCATGATGATGTCACTATCTTCGGAGGACTAAGCCTGTCACTTTAAGAATGCGTTCCTACTTGGAGGAAGATAATTTTGCTTTCAAGCGCCACATATTTGGGATGGGATCTTAGCAAGGAAAATGCTAACCTGGTCATAGACTCCAATCGCACGGATTATTGGTATCTCGGGCGATATTCGCTTGTATGGGCCTAGTATTTTTGCATCATGTCATCGGTAATGACCAATTTTTGCATGATTAATAGACTTTTCTCCAAATTGAATTACCTCAATGTGACAATCAACCGCTTAGTTCGAGGGAAGACCCCTGGTGACGACGGAATTCCACCTGAGCTTAGCAAATGCTGTATAACTGCATTATTACAGCCTCCTCACCATCTTTCATCAGTGATGTGTCGAATACGAAGATCTTCACGCTATTTAAGAATGAGGGTGATAAAGGCAACATCAACAATTTCAGAGGAATTTCCCTTCTCAATGTTGTAGTCAAATTGCTTGCTAAAGTCTCACATATACAAACTTTAGCTGATAGAATTTAGTCCGAATCTCAATGTGGCTTCCGCGGGGGAAGATCAAGCGTTGACACGATCTTCTCCATGAGACAACTTCAAGAAAAGTCTCGGGAACAGCGTATGCCATTATACGCTGTTTTTATTGATTTAACTAAGGCATTCGACTACGTCAGCATGGGATGTCTTTCAAAATGTTTGATCTGATAGGCTGCACCCGAGGCTGCTCAAACTCATTATTTCGTTCCACACAGGCACGAAGAGCTCAGTTCATTTTAACGGTTTCAGTTCAGAAGCCTTTGAAATTCGCCGAGGTGTCAAACGAGGGTATGTTCTTCCTGCCACACTGTTCGCCATTTTCTTTGCTCTGCTTCTGTAACACGTTTTTAGAACGAAGACAGACGGCATTTACCTACGGACGCGAAGTGATGGTAAGCTTTTCAACCTGAACCGGTTGAAAGCACAAACCACGGCACAAAATGTGCTATTCTGTGACCTGCTCTTTGTCGACGATGCAGCCATTATTGCTCAAACCGAAGAGAAACTCCAGTCGCTAATGGACTGTTTTAGTCGGCATGGCTAACAATCAACATAAGCAAGACCTAAGTCCTTGGTGATCATCATCACTGTTGAAAACTGTAAGCTTGAATCGCTACATCATTTCACCTATCTTGGTTCAACCATTGCGAATAACCTCTTGCTAGACATGGATATTGATAAGAGGATTGGCAGAGCAGCTTTCATTCTGTCCCGATTATACTCTCGAGTTTGAGGTAAACGCAATTCGACTTTAAAGACAAAAATATTGGTAAGCAGCGCGTCTGTACTAAATGCTTTTGTGTAAGGCAGTGAAACCTAGGACACAAACACAAAACACGATCGGAAGCTAAAAGCTTTCCATCTAGGAAGCATGCGTCGTATCTTGAACATATCGTGGATGGACAGAGTGACAAAGGCTGAAGTGCTTTCAAACGCTAGTCTACATAGCATGTACACCCTAGTACGACCGCGTCGCCTGTGTTGACTTGGCCGCGTCTACAGAATGGAAAATTGTCGTATTCTGGTGGGCTGAAATCGGGAAGTTGACCAATCGGCAGATCGCGTCTGCGGTACAAAGACGTTTGCAGAAAAGATATGAAATCTTTTGGATTTGACCCAGTGAGTTAGGAAAAATTTGATCTTGACCGCTCACATAGAGCAGATACAGCTCTTGGCTGCTGAAAGCAGATCACGCCACCGCGTGCAACTGATGCTGATCGACTGAGTAATGCCTGCCTGGTGAGCTCTGTGTAGAGACCCTTTAGTCATTTCAAAAGACGTAGACAATCAAAATTCATGCGATCCATGGTGGACATCGACCGAATGATGCTACCGACACACAGCATCCTGAAGTTGATCTAATCATACCTTTCCCTCGTAAATTAATTTAATGTTCAAGTTTTTGTGAAAGGCGAATAAACTCTTCCAGAATCCAGAGATCATTACAACACACTAATTTTTTTATTTAAAAACCTTTGACTGACATCGATTTCGTGTAATCCCGTCGTCGCCTTGATAATTAAAATAAACGCTAAAAGAAACCTTACATGGCGTCAAATCGTTAGAGCGAGAAAGAGTATTTAGGGCGCCGAACATCGTATTTTGATACACCCGTTGCATGAGAATTTTAATTAAGTAACGCCATGTCCAATTTTACAATCTGAACAAGACAGATGGATGTAAATCAGCTCCAAAGTCTAAAGGCAACATTCCTCTCGATTGAAAGAAGGATAGGTTTTATTCAATGTCAAGCAACACTTGGAAAAATTATCTCAACATGGATATATTCGGTTATGTAAATAATTCTGTGCTGAAAGCAAATACCGCTAGTCGAATTTATTAAGTCATTTTCACAAGCGATTTTTGTATTTAACCGCATGTGGATTCCATTCAGTAAACATAATGGAATATATTTGTATGCTCTTCGTCTCTGCAACTGAAACCTCTTCTGACAAACTGTGAGAGCCTGCGTATGGATTAGTGGAACTCTGAAGAATAGCGTGCAACGCGAAGCAGCGTACAACCGAGCTAGCCGCATACTAGGTATGCTTCGGCGTATTTTCGGACATTTTCCCCGCGAAACATTTCCCATGCTTATAAATACGTATAATAACCCAGTGATGGATTACTCATTGCAAGCTCGGGCACCATGATTGCAAAAGGACATCAAGCTGCTCGAGAGGATTTATCACAGAGCAACCAAAATGGATGGCTATCTCCACAACCTACCATATAAGGATCGACTGGTTCATTTTAATTTGGATACACTGTCTCGCAGACGGGCACGATTTGATCTAATCCTAACTTATAAAATAATAAACTCCAAGGTGCACCCTCTGAGACATCTATTTTGCCTCCGGTCAAGCCATGCCACACGTACTCATCTATTGGCATTTGATATTCCGCATTTCCACCGGAACTGCCATCGGTTCTTCTATTCGATGCGCGTTTGCTTCGTGTGGAAATCCCTACCGACAGATGTTGTACAATCATCTATTGAAAGGATTTCCAGGAACAAATTGAATATATTTATGCGTAGTAATTCCACCATACATCCCGTTTATATAACATGATCTTTATCCAAACGAATATTTTTCCCTCATACCGAGACAATAAATGACATTTTTCCTAACTGCGAAACTGTCGATCTTCCTAGTGCCTTAATTTATTCTGTATATATATTTAATGTCCTTATACGAATATCCTGTGTTGTTGTACAGTTACGAGCTTTTTATACCATTCATTCTTGAATATTGAATCCTGAATCTTGAGATAGTTGGGACAGTAAAGACAGCTAACTACCAGCATACCCGTTACCTGTGCTTACCCGGTAATAAGCATGGAATGTGTAATCACATGGGCAAGACCGGCATCAAGGTTGAGATTGCCTATGGGGTTTTCTGTCCACGTTAGTCTGATACAAGTTTGGTTTACACTGATTATGCTCCAAGGTCATGGCTATTCTTATATTCCATGAAAATAAATTCTAGAATGATCATCACAAAACGAAAACTGGCTAACCTAATTCCACTTCAGTCTTGTGTCGAAATTGTGAAGATCTCCCTAAAGTTTTCATACTGCCAGTGCTATTTCCATAATGCCCATCAATGGGCGCTGAAATCTTGTAAAATATTTTGAAATAATCAGCAGAGATTCATTGAACTTTGTTACCCATTTGCCATTTGCTGTCTAAACTGGAAAATGCATTTTCAATTATATCATCAGATAAAACATTATTCTTCTAACATAGTAAAACCGCGTAGGCGTGACTGAATCGAATGAATAAAGAAAACAATTGCAAAACAATTGCTGTTCAATTTTCAGAAAACAGTTTCGGATTTTCGAAACAAATGTTACTGAGACCGTGTCTCGGTGACTATTTGGTCGAGAATGTTGAATTTTAATCTGACAGTCGCCATTCGAATCTTACAACGTCTACAATGTTCTGAGGATTATGGTTGACCCAGATCATCACTGTAAAACATACACAATCAATAATCCTAGAGATGCCCATTGCAGTGAGCGCTGTGGAAAATATTGTTCTCCCCGAATCAGACGTTTAAGTCATTTGAATCGCTGTGAAGCTTGTAAAAATCACCCGCTTGTGATGAAAATCTACGGTGAACAGCGATCATGTTTTAAAATCCATCACCTTTTGCAATGTGTGAAATCTTGTCACTTGTTCATTTTCTTACTAACAAATCCTATATAATCATGGATCTATGGGTCCCAGTGACCTATTGAATAAGATAAAATGGACAGATGTTTTCTTTGTTTATCAAGAACCAAAATGTCTGGTAATTGTAGTAGATTGACCACTACAATAACGTCCCACGAAGGAGAAGGAAGATTTATCGCGGTACAAAGGTACAGGGGAGCAATCACGGAACACGCGTGAACGGAAATTATATATCAAGGTCAACTGTTTTCAGGTACAGTAAAACAAAGTTGTTACATAATTGCAATTTCGTTCTGTAATTCTTCACCATCGTTGATGGAAGAATCGAAAATTTTCGCAGATCAAATTAATCAACCGTTAATATTAGTGATGGTTTCTACGAATTTTACATCAGGTAATAATTAGGACGTTTAGTCATGTGTAACACAGTGTGAGCACAAGAAAATTATACACGGGTGATGCACATCCAAGGTCGGCATGGAGCGATGGATTACAAAAATGGGGTGGTTAAATGTTTCCATAACACAAGACTGTTATCAATCGATTGGAATATGCTAGGGATTGATCGTGTATTCATAATACTACTTAATCATGTTCCCTGTCCTGACTATCACTCTAGGTCTGACGAAGCTTCTGTGTCAGAAGTGAAACGTTACCCAAAAACTAATCTAACCGATTGCACTCAAATTTCCTTGCATTGCAAGCCTGTTATATTTACCACGTATAGATCCACGGTTCGATCAAATGTATTAGCCCGAGAATTTCGTCTAAAATTCTGTTCTATTAAACAGTTACTCGCACCAAACTGATAAACATATTGATAACTGAATTACTTGAAGAAGAAAGAAACCTATTCTTTTACACAAAACTTCAACGAAGAAAATTAATTTATTGACGAAAATATCAGGGAAGATATGTTAAAACGTTTTCTAAATATATATGTAATGATTCGAATAGCCAGTCTGAGCTAGAAATCCGAAACAGCTCTGGTTCGGTCTATCAACCACATTGAAGTACATCAATCGTTGTGATGCTGTAGTAGATGAAAGCTCAGCTTGAAAGCTTTTCTATATGGCGTCACTTGAGTTGTCAATTGCTTTTTCCCTCTACACAACAAAAGCTGTTTTAAGGATTCGTGCATTCATGGTTGGTAAAGCAAATACTTTACAACACCACATAAATACGGCATGAATAAAAATCTGGAAAATAAATCTATGTTGCGAGTACATCAAATGTTTGCAGCGCGAATGATAATTATTAGCATATAGAGGTCTAATTCTAGTTTATATGTCGCAATGCATGGACAGTCCATTACTTGTTGAGTCGAGAAATTCCAGAAAAATATAACCCCAGCAATCAGAACTTGAATTTGAATATATGGGGATAGAGTATGTCCGCAATCTTGGAACAAGTGTCTCATTGGAAGTAATGGTAGCGTTCTATGGAAACACCTATTTTACAGATAGGGATAATATAGCGCTGGTGAAAGTTTAGTTTTACTAAGTCATGGAAATGCGGATTTGGTTCAATACGAAATTTTGTAACTTTTTGGGAAAAAAGCAAATAAAAAATATTGGATACAATATAACACATGTTCATTACACAAATATCTGAAAAGCTGACCTTTCGAAATCTAGATCTGAGACAAATACTTTAAATTATTTTGAAAAACATTTTTATTGTTAAACATTGTTATAATTGATGCCACTGTTAAATAGGATTCGTACAATGAACCTCACGGGGTTCAAACACAGATCAAATAGTTATTCCTGTTCAAGCACTCGTGGAGCTTATGGATGACCAACGTAAAATGTTGCTCACAGTGCAGGGATGTGATCAACACATTACTTCTGTGTTTGAACATTGTGGTTTCTTGTAATAACCCTATATAACAGTGGCATTCAAGTATAACTTAGTTTACCACTTATACACTGTTTCAATGCTCACTGAACCTAATCTTACTGTGTCCACCTGATGACGGCAAACAGCTAGAAACCGGTAGTGGAGTGCAATTTTGGGGGATGTGAGCAACACATCACTGTGGTCAACGATAGGTGCCTTGAGTGCTTGACCACGAGTCACTATGTGATTCTGTGTCTGAACATCGTGGTTCGCTGTACGAACCCTATGCAACAGTTGCATTCAAGTATAACCTTATTTACCATTTATCCACTGTTTCAAGGCTCACTGAACCTAACCTTACTGCGTCCACCTTATGACGGCAAACAGCCAGAAACCGGTAGTGGTGTGTAAGTTCCGTGAGATTTGGGTCATTGTTATTCACCACTTAGGTGTTGGTTAATAGCAATATAGTTCTAAACGCGCCTATGACAAAACGCCATGCTGGATTAACCTCCTTCAAATTAAACGCTTAGTCTTGACGGAATATTTCGTAATTTAGACTAATAAAAACTAAGATCGGTAAATTGTGTATCTTAAAAAATATTGATATCTGAAATACCCGTTGCTTAAACATACTTAATGCATTTCGCATGTATGATATTTCAAATCATAGAGGATTCTGGTCAACCAACTTTTAATTGATACCATTCTACCAACTTTTGTCTAAATCGACTAAGTGTTGTTCACATCACTCAATTTCGTTACACTTATGTGTCACCGGACATTTTTATTCACTTCTCTGACGTAGTTCTTCATTTGTGTCATTACAACATATCCATCAAATATAATCGATTTCAGACAATATTACAGGGGAAGTAACATTTCAAAATGATTAATGAATTTGGTGCAAATTTCCCGAGTCAAAATGTAACAATGTGTTCACGAAATTATGACAGGTATTGTTGTT
>JACCGJ010016021.1:0-17702 GCA_013407085.1 Atriophallophorus winterbourni
CTTTTCAGGGAGTGCTGCCAGATTTCTATTGATTTCTTTAATCGATTCACAATTAACAGTCCATGCTTGAAATCTGTCATTTGCTTCCGGTTGTTTGGGTGTGGTAAACTAGAACATTTTACGAAAAACAATGACCATTACTGTGTTTTGCATGTTAACATGTTCGTTACGCGAAAGAAGATGCAATCTTGAAGAACTTATGGTCACAAAAGCAATTATCCTCACAATTATTGTAGCATATCCAATATTCGTTCGTGAAAAATTGATAATTCATAATCTTGTGATGTCACGTGCAGCCGACTTGAATACTCTCCGTGAGATAATAAAAAAATTGCAACAAATTTGTCCAAATTTTGATTTATTCTCGTGACACTTGGAGTGGTCACCATAGTTACTGGAAGCGCATTCCAAATGAAAAAGACACGTACAGATTGTAAAGGTGAGAAACTGCGTGTATGCTGTGACCCAATTTATTAAACGAAATGTTTGGATGAAATCAACATAGATAAGAACACAATGATCCGACAACAAGCGTGTGGCCGGGTTAAATAATTCTTACGAAAATAAGGGAAATGTGGGTCAGTGTGTAGCAAGTTTTCAATTTAAATTACTTTTTATTTGAATACCACTGTTATGTAGGGGTCTTACAAGGAAAAAAGATATTCAAATACAGATTCACGAAGTGATTCCTGGTCATCAATGGAGACGCCTATAAACGACCATATATTCATGTGCTCACAACCCCTCACGTACACGTCACGTAAATTGAAATTAGCATTCTTTTCTAAAAATAAACGTCTTGCCGTATCGTCCATGGGACCATTGCAAAAGTCAATAACGAAAAAGAAGAAAATGGCTTTATACTTTATAAGATTTTTCACCGATTTAGACTGATTTCACTGCAGAAATTGTGTGGAAAATATCAATGTATAAACAGAGAGATTGTATGAAAGGATTTGAATCGGCAGTCATTATTTTCAACATACAAATTGATCGCAAAACACCGAGCGCTGAGATGAGTGTCTATATAGGGTTTTTTCTACAAACGGATGCAAACCTCCAAGATACCACATATGCATTTGAATGGCTTAAGAGTTAAATATCCTATGGTAACATAGAGACAAGTTTAAACAAATTTCAAAACCTGCCCAGTGACCGGGAAAACAAAAATTTATGAAAAAACGAATTTTCAGGCAGCAGATTCAAAACCTGCGCAAATAAGCTTACTTATGTCCAAGAAAATTTATTAGAGAACCAAAACGTCAGTGATGGGTCTTTACAATGCCCCACGCACTGAAAGATTATTTCATCCGTGTCTTTGAAACTATACCCAGAGAAGGATCCGGCGCGATTATTTTCTAACCTATAAAATTATTTCTATCAAAATACATCCATTAGGACTCTTGTTTCAAGAGTATAAATATAAACTGACATAATGACATATCGCATCCATTACACCTCACGTTAACGTTTTGATTGCCGACACCATTTTATCTCCGTTTGAGGTATATTTTTTTAAAATCACCTACCTTGACATTTGGCGGACTGTTCGTACATACCTACCGTTAAAACGAATTTTAATATAAATATGCAGAAGAACAGCATTCTTGATCCATACCCTTGATCCACATTTTATATACTAATATTTTCCGTATTCTCATTCATAATATAAATTGTGGTTTTCGAAATTATATGTTTTTAAAGATGACTCCTGGAATCCTTGCATGCACATGCAATGATTCGGTCAAAACCATATGACATCCGCCTCATAATCAGAATGAATTTCAATTGTTTCCTATGGAAGATGTATCTCGTTGGGCGTATTCACAACACGCCTATAACACTCTCGATTATCAGCGACACAAATCTAATGTTCCCAATCGAATGAGCACATGAATTTTCAGTTGTTGACTGATCTGTGCGTACATGCACACGCTTCCGAAAACTGTCCATCATAGCCGAAAAACAAGAGCTAAATGTAGAATAAATTGTCAAATTTGAATTCATTCATTGTATCACCTGATCGATCAAAAACATTTGTAACGGTATTCAAAATCGATAAACAATATTCGAAATCTGATTGATTTTTTAAAGGTGCTCCATTAACTTAAGTATACTTTGTAATTGCGCTCATACAGAAATACGTAAAGATTTTGGTGCAAATAACCGAATTGCCATTGAACCTCTGAGGATCAATACACATTGCTGACCCTGGTCCGGTAAAATTTGACAATAACACTTGGAAAAACGAGAACATATAGAAATTTTTCGAGGACTTTGTATAATCGAGTAACTTGAAAAATAAAAAAACTACGCTTCGTTATGGAAAAAAACGTAACGTTTATCTTGTAATAACACATTGACACTTCTCCATAAACCACCTGTTATATTAGACATTCGTGTTTTGACACGCCCGTGTTTTTTGCCTATAATATGTCGATTAAACAATCATCATTTGTAATTTACACAAAATTCGCAAATGGTGTGCCGTAGAATTGGTTAAAAATCAAATCGATTTGTGTGGAAAAGTGGAACAAATTTATTTCTCGTTAAATTCTATGCATCAAGAATGACTTGGAAAAGATGTTGTTGATTGGAAAAGTTGACGTCAATATGCAATTGAGAATTGGATGCAACTGCTTATAGCAATTAATTTTGTATGCGTTACGCTTCAGAAAATAAACCCTCATTCGACCAATCCTACTAATGTGAACAGAAAGTTAGATTGAATGAAAAATATATTGGCCCATCTTAAAACGACTTAAACGGTTTAGAACTAGATAGGCAATCTTGGTTGGCAAGTAATTACACGTTCGCTTAGCTATATATAATATCGATACGTTTTAAGTAAGTGTCCTCTTTGTGTCTTGTTACTACGTAGGTAGAGTGGACTGAATTTAAGATCTGAGAATAAGATCGGAATCTGCGTACTGTAACCAGGGTCATATAAAAATACTTTGAAAAACACATTCAGATCCACCCTCAATGCTCAATACACCATGGACAGAGCAAGCTCTTGACACGAATTGCGTCAAACGCCAAAGTGAATTTTCTTCTTAACGTAGCATTTGATGGAGAGAAATGTGGCAGGTAGGCGTAGTCAGGTTGGTAAAACATATATCACATTCAAAACCGAATTTTCTCAGTATATTCGATCGAATATGTATTCGAAAAAATGAATATAACAACCTAGAATAATGTGGTATGTTTGATATCACATCAACTGCATCATTTCGTGCAAATCAAACCGGAGATAAATTTCCAGAGGATTTTATATATTTTAATTTGAGACCCAGAGTTTGGTTGAAGTTTATGTTGATTGCAAGTCATCCGAGCGTGTGTCAGCAAACTTCATTCACATATTCGATTATAAAAGCAACCAAAGGAGTTTTTAGAAAGTTTTTTATTCATGATCGAAACACTCAATCAACACCTCCGACATGCCTGAAGCAGTCGTTCTAATTACTTCCTATTATCGATTCATTTGAAACGTATTCAAATTGTTTGATATGATTGCTTTCGAGGTCATCAGCTTACTAAAGACGTCAGTCAGCCATCAGTTTGCCTGTGATGTGCTAAGATTACAGTATTACTCCAAATTCCATGCGCGACATTGCCAATTTATTGTTTTTCTATTTGATATACATCAAACCAGTATGGGTGGCAGATATAATCCCAATGTGCACTCAAAATAATTACTTTATCTGGCTTCGTGATAAAAACTGGAGCAACTAGTGGGCGGAACTATTATTGGTGAAGCCCTGTTCGTTCAGTGGGCGATGTCACAAGATCTGTCTCGTTTTGTGGAACATAAACCACTAATCGAAATCCCGTGCTAATTTAAAATGGCAAGGTTTTGTCTAGTGTAATTTTTGTTCTTTCGCAGCCCGAATTCCTAATCCAATGGTTGGAATGGTTTAACGTTTTTTCCTGACAGCTCACATTTGATGATAATTTATTACCTTTTAAAAACTATCGCATCTTTTGCGTATAGAGACCACGGATATTTAACAACTTATTTTTAAAAAACTGACATGAAGATATTGATTGATTCAGGTTTATCTATCAAGACGAGTGAATGGCTCCGTTTTCATCTGTGTGACTTCTTCAATAATCTAGGACTGTTTTCTAAAACTCCCAAACCTTACTCTGAATACCAGCGAATGTTAACAGAAAGTTTGATATGCAATATTATAGAATTTATAGCTGTGAAAATAATTTTGCTTCATAATTACCATGAAAGTAATTTAGATTAAATCAATTAATCAATCAAAACCCAGTAGGTTGCCTATAAGTTGAAGGAATTTGCTAAGATCAGCTCAGTTGTTACATTTGGTCATTTTGAATCGGTAAAAGCGACATTAGGCGATGACACGACTGCTGCAAAGTAAATCGTAAGTGGTCGACGATGTGGATTTTAGATTATTGTGTTCCAACTTAGAAGCATTGTGGATTTTTGGTTCCGTGTAAACTAATAAATCTATTTTCTTTCTCTTCATTTTAGGCAGTAATGATCATGTGTACGTGCATGGGATCGTTTAGATTATACGTTGAGAAAATTGGCACACAACTACATATGTATTAATTTGGTTGTCCTAATCTCACATATCGTTGGTTTTGAGCTTTGTCTACAATTCCTATGTAGTCTCAACCTACCGTGATTTCGGACATATCATCGTTAAGAATGTGGAGCATTTGTTGTAGCTTGTCTCCGTTTAAGATTAAAAAATTTCTATCCTTATTTCGTTGGTGGAAATTACACTTAGTCATTGTGCGTGTATCTTCAGGTTTCGAATCTGGATGTTAACTTGCAGCTTCAGGTGAGCGAATTGCTTGAGCATTGATTTTTTACAGTCAGAACTACCCTCAACGGCCACTCAGTCAAAGGCGGTTCTTTGAGGCTCTAGGCACAATTTAACAATTAAATGTTTGCGTAGAACAATATCCAGAGATATATTATATTCCTGATTAGTAGCGTTGTCAAAAATTTTGTAAGCCATAAGGATCAGCTCAGATTACTAAACTGCGACCAGACAGTATATTGATGACTTTAATGTTTGCATGTTGAGCTCTAAGCGCAAACCATGCTGCAACACTGGACCCTTTTTAATGCAGGCAAATTTATTTTTGTTTTATTCTTCAGGTGCACACGTCATTAAACTTTTCATAATTGACAGGCTGTATCACTTCCGGAGGCAGTGATTTGTTACATTTTTCCCTGTGATCGATCGATCGTATTAGTTACTATATTATTAAAACTCATGGGTTAAATGAGAAAACAGTTAGCCTAATCATATGGGGTAGAAGGAAACTACAAATCCAGACAGAAAAACATCAAATTGACTGAGGTTTATTCGTGTGGAGTTTGCGTGAAGTGCCGAGGTCAAATACTTCGTCTCACATTGAGGATGACGCTATGAATTGACTTCATGTAGAATATTTCGACAAGTATATCCAAGCAGTGATAAATGCCAACCGGTGTATCTGTCATCGAAAATACAACTGGTACTCGACTAAACGGTAGAGTAGCGAAACATTTATTGGCAATGTACCCATCAAAGAACCATTAATCTAAGATAGATTGAGCGTTTATAAAAGCAACTGAGATAGGAAGATTGATATTCAAAAATTCAGACAATTGAATGTAAAATACTATGACTGTCTGAAGATTTCAAGGTTGAACTTAATTCAAAATGTACGTCACTAACACTACACAATAACATTGGGTGAGAGGAAAAAGAGAGCAAAATTAGTGCTGCTCGTTTAAAAAACATGGGCAACATTGAACAAGAAATCAGTTTTGAAGAATGGTATTTACATGAGAGAAAATACTCACGCCACTCATTTAAAAATGTCGTGTCTCGCTGCAATTAAATTTTCTAAAAAATGGACGATCAAAAGGGGTGCCGTTAGTGAAGATAGTTATTTGTTTCCCAAATTCGCAATCTTAATTTCTGAATGAAAGTATAACGAAATACAATTTTTGAATAGTTAAAAATTTTCAATTCTGACCGAGCAAAACAGTCTAATCAGTGCATTCTCCTAATTCGAAAAATATTCCGTTTCTCTAGTAACCATCGTTTCAAAATTAGAGGTTATTTAACATTTGTGTTGTCTTCAGGTTCTCAATGATGGAGGTAGGAGTTTAAGCAATCGGCAGAGTACTTGTAAGCTCGCACTTATCTGCAGTCGCAGGATCAATGTTATACGGAACTTCATAGATTCACCATATTCATGTGATTGATGAATGATTGTATTGATAAGAAACAGCATACATCGTTATCAGAATATTAGCTCAACGTTTTGAAGAATCTTTCCATTTTACTCACAACTTTGCCAGTGTCCTCATTTTAGGTCCACTTTATCTGGAATTAAACCTGAGCGTACTATTCCTACATGCAGATAGCTAAAGCAAGGAACCGGTCGTGTGGTTTGTGGAATATGGAAGCGCACAAATATGAATTCTTTACATTTCCACCCTGACACGTAAAAAAATAATGCAACAATAGATGATTAGCACTTTGGAAGCTGATGTTTAATGCAAGATTTTCTTGTGTCTGCGGTCTCGCATGTAATGTCTGATTATGCAATATTTCATAAAAATGAGACAGAGTATGGAGATACTTATCTGTGTCGATCGATATAAGAGTCAGTTACAAACCTGTGAGATATTGATTCGAATATATAACATTTCAATCTGTGCAACAGATTGATCAGGCAAACATACTGATTATGTATCAACGTATTGGGTGAAATGGCTGCCCAAATTTATTACGCAAATATCACGTTACATTAGATAAAAGATGTTAGTTAAAAGGTCTGCTGAAACATTTCAGTATAAAACTTAGGTATGCCTTCTTTTCGCTGAATAACATGCAATTTGATCCCAATCACCATTGCGCAGTAAATATCCTGGCTGGAACCCTTTTTTCTCGGCTCAAAACCTACTGCATTATATCCAGCAGTAGTATGCTCGATAACTCATTAGAAATTATGTTGGTATCTCACTGTAGGCAATCAATTTCCCTTTAAATTTTTACGGGAATATTTGTTGATCCCTTTATTGAAGTTGATATATTTCACACTGATTTTGTATTTTAACGTTTTGTTGACAGCAAAATAGGAATAGTATCTAATCAACAGAGAATACAATGTGAAATTAACTCGATTCAAGTGTGATTAAGAAACTTTTCTTACCATTTTGGGTACATTATCGAAGGCCAATGTTCACACAATATGCATATGCACTTTCGCACTCTGAGGGAATGCTAACAATCGGTCGACTGACCTCGAACGAACTCGCAACTAGTAAAACATCTCAGCGCTTCACTAGAACACGGATCAGCATCATTTGATCTTAACCATGAGTTAAATGAAACGTTAATATTAAACATCAAGAACGATTTTATCTAACTATTTCCACATACTGATGACAACTCATTCGGCTCAAAACATTTTTAAAATTATGGATATTGATTTCCAAAACGAGGGTAGATCAACAAATGAGAGATCGCGTTTGCAATATTATCGTCTACAACATTCGAATTTACCGGATCTCGCGTTGACTCCTTTCAATAAATATGGCGCACATAGCAAACAGTTTACATAATTGAAATTTATTCAACCGTATTTGAGAATCGCGAAGTTTGTTTACTCAAGAAAACAACAGGAAACATCACTTGTGTTAACTCTCGTCAACGCTAAAAAATGAACTTGATAAACCCTAATCTTGTCATAATTTAATTTTAAATTTTGATGAGAAAATCGGTCGTAAAATAGAATCGCAATCGTTTATCGTGGTAATGTGACGGTATACCAAGACCACCTCAGTCAAAATATAGTTAGTTTTGTTATTGATTGTAAAATCTAAATTTTAAACTTGATTTTCGAATCCTTCTTCTAGTAATACGTGAAAAAATTCCAATTCAGTGGTATGTGTGTCAAAGGAACGTAGTTTCCTAATTTTACCCAGTCTCGTCCAGCAGTAGCAGTTTTCTGACAGGCGACATTATCCCATTATTGAACGCAAATTTCCAAATCAATTTCAAATTCATGGAGAATCAATAACTGAATACATAACGAAAAAGTAGTAGTAGTAGTAGTAGTAGTAGTAGTAGAAGTAGCAGTGGTCGTAGTAGTTGTAGTAGTAGTAGTAGTAGTAGTAGTAGTAGTAGTAGTAGTGTAGTGTTAGTAGTAGTAGTAGTAGTAGTAGTAGTAGCAGTAGTAGTAGTAGTAGTAGTAGTAGTAGTAGTAGTAGTAGTAGTAGTAGAGTAGTAGTAGTAGTAGTAGCAGTAGTAGTAGTAGTAGTAGTAGTAGTAGTAGTAGTAGTAGTAGTAGTAGTAGTAGTAGTAGTAGTAGTAGTAGTAGTAGTAATTGTAGTATGAAAGCGCAATCCTGATCCAGTCAAAGTGCCGAACAGTCAGAGACTGCACGTGGGCTGAGATACGGAATAGAATGTTAAGTTATACCTCATTCAAGCGTTGAGACAGTAGGATGAAAACACAACTCAATTAAATCAAATACTGTTAGAAGCTGTTTCTAAAATCTCTGCAATTTTCAGCTAATTTTCTTAATATAACACATGACGGAATAATTTATGGAACAAAACATGTTTTGAGATATACACCAAACTCATTAGCCAAATTTCATCAATTTGAGAATTATGACAACAGTTGAAAAGTGCGGGTATCCACCTACAAACGAATTTATGAGGTCGAGACTAATTATATTCACAATTGCTCATTCCATAATCTATCGAAGCGATATTTGCCATCAACAGGAGATTTTCAGATCAAAAGTAGACCACGAATTCAGTTCCGTTTAGACTTTGAGATCCCAGATGAGCACAAAGTAGATCCCATCCCAAACGCAAGTGCTCGAAAAGATTCTGAGCAACCTATTTTACATGGTGTTATCTAAAAGTAAAATTTTCTATAAAAACTGCTCAAGTATTTTTATTATCGATTAGATTAACTTTGTTGTGATAAATAACGATTCTTTTACAGACGGCATAATTAACGTATTGCTTCATGTGTGTGTAAAGATGCGATTTGAAAACATATTAGTAAAATAACAGATAGCACAAATGTCAGAAGTGTTAAAGCTTATTGTGGATGTGATTGTTACGTTTAAAAGGTAATACAGGGTTAAAAGTGCACCTATAGACTGTTTCGCATATTTTTATTCTGTAACAATAGCATTAAATCCGTCTTCAAGTGAATGCTACATTTAATATTTAAATCATATAGCAAAAATCGTTTTAAGTGGTCTCATATAATTCAAAATTCGAAGATTTAAAACGTTTTAAACAATGTCAGTAGTAAAATCTGTGTTTATTCTTCGCATTATCGAGGCGGCATAAGAGAGTTGTGCAAAGATTTCCTTCAATGCCGGGTTATGCAAAGTGCTCTATCAAATATTTTGGTCCATATAAAAATATTCCAACTTTTTCCGTAATCTAGCGTTCTAGAAATAGACATTCAGTGGCTATTGAATCGTGCTAGTTGCGTTATATGCACGGATACTCCGTACGGAATTGGCTTAATCGAATTTGCCAAACGTTCTAGCAATCGAGTGCATTTCAATCTCGAGGGAATTACGGAAATTATCGGAGCGGTTCAATTGTTTTTGATTAATCATGCGTATATCATGAATGACTGAAATAAATTATCTACGAGCAATTGTGGAAAAAATATTGCAAGTAACTTCAAACAAATATCTGAATTTATAAACAACTTTTATAATTGTATTGATTATCGATTTTGGTTTGCTTTAGAAACCGCCGGTTAAATCCGCGGGATGCCTATGATGGAAAATTGTTGTGATACTTGCAAAGTTTCGCTAATGACATTAAATAATAATCTGGAACAAAGCAAGATGAAATTCTCCGATGTTTAAATGGAAACTGTGCAGATGCGGATGTTTGCTTTTTCAAAAAATGATACGTTTAGCAATATGTGAACACTTTTTTTCTCATGGTTGTGTGACTATACGTCAGATCGCCACGCCCGAGTTAAAGTAAACGGAGTGCTATCCCAAAAGTTCAAAACCACCAGCTGAGTCGGCTTTCTGATACACATAATCATTTGCTCCCCCTCATGTAATCCAAAAAGGTTCTGTCCGAAGATTGGTATGAAAATTTGGTCGCTAATCAGTTCTACAGATGATTGTGAGTAACTACAAATGGATTTGTACAACGTGTCAAATTGGGCGGCCAAGAACGATATGACATTCAACATACGGATATGTAAGATGCTCCAATTTGACAAAAATGTTCCTTGGATACATCGATTGGGAACTGAAAACTTGAAATGGAGCCCGTTGGAAAAATATATTTTATTATGGATTAGTGGAAACCTGAAGAGCACGATGCACTGCCAGAATATATATCGACAGGCCAACAGTATGTTAGGAATCTTTCGAAGAATATTTGGAACATTTTCGCTGGGAACGTTACCAATGATAATAAACGTCCACGTTTGCCTTACGATGTAGTATGGGTTAGATGCCTGAGCTCCTTGGTTACGTAAAGATATTGCTCTCTGAACGAATCTATCACAGAGAAACAAAGTTAGTGGTGGGTCTTCGCAATGTTCCATATACCGAAAGATTGCGACGTCTGGGTCTATGCGACTTTATCCAAAGGAGGATACGACGCTATATAATTCTGACATGTAGAATTAAGTCTACCCAAGGACATCCACTAAAACACTTGATTGATGTGTGTGATGGAAAAGTGACACACGGTCTTACCTTATCCCTTTACGTTCCAAGTTCCCTATTGTTTGTCGGCGCCATTTATTCGCAGTACGAACTATATTTCTTTGGAATTCCCTACCCCAGCATGTGGTTGACTCTCCTTGCCTGGCGATTTTTGAAGCGAAATCGGACTTGCACTTGCAAACGAACATCATTCGTGAGCCTTACATTTGATATTATTTATTGATTTCATACATTTGTAATTTTCATGTTTTCATTCGTACCGTAATCCTGTGGTGTTGTAAAGTATTAACTTTTTTAACCATGATTACTTGAATTCTCGAATCCAAGTAGAATAATGCTGGATGATCAACCTAATTCTAGCTATACGTGGACAGATGTTCGTGACAAAACAGAGCAAATCACTTTCAACGGGTTGATCAATCATTCATTGCATTAATTAGTCCAGACACGCAATGACTGTCGCCATCGTTATATTTTGTTCGAAATGAGCATTACCCAAGTACTAGAAATAAACACAAAGAGAGGCCATTAAGTGGGATTAAAATTATGGTGAGTGATGCTTTTGACTCTGTATGTTCATTGGACATGACAAAATGCGAATTGCCGGGAGTCAAATAGAAATTCTCGAAGGTATATGCTTGTCCATAGAAATCAAATCAGCGAAATTCAGCATCTGAAAACTAAGAATCTTTTAAAGATTACTTACGCAAGTATCTTTTTTAGACTTTGTCCGAATATATAGAGAGAGACCGAGAGAGGGAGAAGGTCAATGATCCTAAATTTAATCTAAATTTAACAGATCAGAAAATGTCTCAATAATGCACCCAATATGACGGTTCAGTCGACTTCAAGATTCGAGAATTTATGGTCAACAACGCACATAGATTCACAATTACCATAGCATAGTAAATATTCTTTGATAAAAATAACAATTAATCATGTCATGTCAAGTATAGTCCAGTTAAATAATTATAAATAATTAATTAGCAGGTTTCGTTGAATCGTTATGCAACAAATAAGTGTCCAAATTTCGAATGAAAGTTTCGACGCTGGGAGCGATGACAATAGTTTCGGAGATCGTATCCCAAAGGAAACAGACACGTGCAGAATAAAAATGTCGGCGACAGCTGATACGGGAGTAGGTAATTTGTAGTGTCGCTGAGTGGTTGCTTGTGTTGCGACTCACGGTATTCGAATAAATGTTACAAATGATGATTTCGGGTATTTAATATTTTGTATGTGAGTATCACATCACTCAGAGGGATTCTTTTCACGGGAATAGAGAGTCTCCGTTTTTTCAATTGCTCCTCGATTCATAGTTTCCGGAAACTACTTACAAGTTTGGGGTCACGATGGTATATTTTATCAAGCAATGGTGTATCCTATTTTAACCACAGAGTCCAAGATTGGGATGCATGCTTCGTGGTGGAATTAAGTAGTCTTTCATGATGGTGGGCAATGTTCCATGCAAGAAGGTTCTGAAAATACGTCGCAGCATACCTAGAAGCTCGTAAACATGTTTGTAGATGACCCAACAATACAGGATGTTCTTCAAGCTGCCGCATACCCAGACTCCAAAATCCCTTTTCGACTCGGTCCAGCTCAACATCGTCTGCCCAAAGTAATATTGGTACTGGAATGGCTTACCAATTTGCAACACCTTGCATTTTTTTGAAATTGGATGGCAGCTGATTCCGTACTGACAATTCATGGAGAGCATCTTAATCACATTGCAGCTGTTCGCAGTCAGCAATTGATTTTATCCGCGTTCAAAGTTTAATATTAGCGGCAAACTAAATCACCTTGGATGAAAGCGTCTCTAGCAGGTCGTTGATGTAAACCAAGAAAAGTACTGGTCCGAAGACTGAATTTTTCGGTACGCTACTAGAGGCATCAATAACCCGTGATTGTACCCTTTTGATTTGAGCGATCGCCGTGCGCCCACTGGTGGAACTTTTACGCCATACGACTAGCTGTCCGCTGATACCCATCTACTGCAGCTTTTGTAGAAGTCGAAATGATCAACTCGGTCAAAATCTTTAGACATACCCAGATAGAAAGCGTGGGTGCTAGCTCTTTCAGCAACCACTTAGGTCCAGTCGTTGAACAGTCGTTCCTTTATTATACGCACTAGAACTTTAGATATCACAGGAAGTAAGGTGACAGGGTTGCAGTTTGTAGGATCTGAACCTCTACCACCGTTGTAGGTAGGCGAAATTACCCCTGTCTTTCACTTTGTTTGCACCAATTCTCCGGTTAGAGAATGTTTAAACAATTCACTTAATGGTTCACAGTCGAGCTAATCACTAACGGACTAAATACTTGAGCATAAAATTAAGCGAGAGCATCAGCTGTTTCCTTAGCTGAGAATGTTAATCCATCCTCACTAAGCACAGGAAACACCCCTGGATTCATGCTTGATTGAGCATTGACAATCCGATATAGCAATTTAGGACTTCCTTTCATTTTCAAAGATAGAAACCGAAGGTAATTGTGCTTGTCTTCCTCAAATATAGCTTTCTTTTTTCGAATTCCGCAAAATATTTGCCAGGAAGCATCCGTCCTGCTATTTCGATGTCGAACCTAATCAGAGTTCCTTTACCCGATCCAATTTTTTGTGCGACTACGAAGCTTAAAGCGAAAATCGCTTACCCGTCGTTCATCAACTAATCGCGAATTTTGATGTATGTTTGACTGAAGTCTTTCTATGAATCAAGCACTCGCCATGTTACTAACCCAAGCGCTTCACAAAAACTCGAGTGGTCGATCCACCTGAGTAACTTTGCGGACGCACATATTCGTCTTGTGCTGCACACATATTCGAAGTGTAACACAAGATGATCACTCCGACCAAGGTGGGCAATTTAGTCAACCCCCCCAAATACAAAACGGACGGCAGCTTGGATCCCCTTCCTTGAGTAAATTCGGATGCATGGTTATGAAGTGGAAAAGTGTCAATCGGCTCACGGAATTTATGATCAAGTGTGTGCATAGGATGGTCTGATCTAGTAAAGAGATGAAGAAAATGGAAGTCCCCCAGGAACAGTAATAGGGAGAGTCGCATCTCTTCGACGTAATATTTAACCTCGAATAACTCATTGTTTTGAGTGTCTATCGAGCCCGGGGAGGGATATAATACGCTGATGATGCAGTCGTCCCGTGATAACAGAGGGTATTTTCTGATTCAAGTTTGGGATCGTGAATCTTCATGCACGCGAGACGTTCATGACAGTATAGAGCCACAGCACCAAATGTTCTTGGGTGATCGTTCTGCAATAGTATCATGTTGGGAATCGACAGTCCACTTTCTGTCATATAAGATTCAAATCTGGTTTCAGTATCAGCAACGAAGTCGGGAGATTCTCGTTTCCACAGCTCGGTCTGTTCAGCCAATTTATTTACCAAAATTTGGGACTTCCTATAGAGACATTTGAATGAGCTGTTAACATGTAACAAAGAGTAAGTCTGCCATACGTAAACACCCGAGCAGTCCTTACAGTGAATTCTGTAGATGCTGTTCGGAAAGCTAGATAAAGGCGCCTTATCCTTGAGGTGCATCAGAACCGAACGAATAGTTTTACCTTTCTTATAAGTTACACGTATGGCCGCCTGGTTCAAGATTCTAAGTATCGCTTCAGATGTGTATTTTACAATTTTTCTCCGATATTTCGGACAGGTATTTCACCTTCATCAATTGGCATTTTACAAAACGTTTTGGATAACCGTGGTCTATGAGCCTTTCACTCACTTCACAGAGCGCCTGTTTTTGCTCTCTTCCGTCGATGCACAGGTGTTCTATCTTATGGAAAATGGAACAAGCTATGGAACTGAAAACCTGTCTTGGATGAGCAGAAGTGTATCGTAGTACAGCATCTGTATCGATTGGTTTCCGATAGACAGAAGTTTTTATTTTCCCGTCTACTTTTGTGCTAAACAGTCAAAAAATGGAAGAGTGCCTGAGCAGGATTCAAATTCCTTTGTGACAGCAATACATAGGTCTATTTCATTCAAATATTTGAAAAAGGTTTCTAACTGAGCTCGCTTGATGATAACAAATGTGTCATCAGCATAGCGCCACTATAATTTTGATTTGAACCCTTCATTGTTAAGGGCTTTGTTCTCGATATGCTACATATGCATGTTCGCATGTACTAGAGATATCGCTGAACCCATTACCAACCCTTCTTTTTGTGTATATAATTGCTCATTAAATACAAAGTGGTTCATACTTAGGCAGATCGATACACCGTTAATAATTTACTGGATGCTCAATTTTGTGCGATCTGACAAACTGGCATCAGATTCCAAGGCCTGCCTAGCTAGTTGTAACGCACTTGTTGTATCGACGTTGGTGAACAAAGCGCTCACATCAAAGCTAACCATTATTTCATCGTCATCTATTGTTACCGACTTCAAGCGTGCTGCAAAGTCATATGCGTTCTTGATTAACGAGGGTGTATTGCCGACTGAAGGTTTCAACAAATAATCCAAATTTCTAGCTAGTGCGCAGGTGATCCGATACCGTCTATTTCACTCCAATTTCCTTGCATTATGAATACAAGATCGGTCCCAAAAATATTCCAATCGATTGCTGCCTTCTTTATGTATATTATCTTGTGTACGAAAATCATCTACAGAATCAACTATATGGACTGCTCGGGTGTTTACATAAGGCAGACTTCAGGGGAAATTCACACTAGAATCGAAAGACACCGAAAGCTTGTCCGGAGACAGCCCTAGGATGCGAGGGAATATCAATCCCTTATTCGTGATTCCGCCTTGGCGAAGCACGTTTTAGATACGGGCCACAACGTTGATCCAGACAATGTGGCAATATTGAGAAGCGGCGTTAAACAGTATAGCGAACGCCTGCATGGGGAGGCGGTCGAAATTGCCAAGGCAGATCGACTGGCGGTCAATAAGGTGGATGGAGCAGAAATCTCTACAATCTGGCGCTCGGCATTGATGCGAAAGTAAATAGTTTTTATTCGCCCTATACCTACTAGTTGATTAGATTTTTGTTTTTCTTCAAAAATAGCTTAGCCTTACCCCCGTTAGTTATGTACTTTTACGTATGTGGGCCGCTGTCAACTGACCTTGACCGTGTTCACTTGTATCAGATTGACGTGGATACAAACTAGTAGGAAAATCGACCACTCATCCTGGTCAATCTCACGAGACGCGACACACTGTAGGCGTACTATAGGCTGTTTAGCGGTAAGGTCAAATAAGTCCTGGTGGGTTGACTTCAACTTAATCATGTTCCCTGCCCTGACTATCACGCTTGGTCTGACGAAGCTTCTGTGTCAGAAGTGAAAGGTTACCCAAAAACTGTTCTAACCGATTGCACTCAACTTTCTTTGCATAACCCATGACAGTTCTCGCCAAAGGATTTGCCGCATTTTAATAATCATTACACACAACCCGAAGCACTTTGTTCCGTTTTTCGAGTGATCGGGTCAGAGTCCAATTCAGCACCGTTTAGTAGTGTGCGCTAAAAGCAATGATTTTGTCAATCGATCAATGAAGATTAGCGTGAACGTGACAAAAAAGCGGCGATCCGATACGGAAAAACCACAAATAATCCGAATTCAAACGCATTTTAGAATACCGCTACGAGAGTGCCATATTCAGAAAACTGACTTTTACTTGGGTTTTATTAATTTATAATATATCCGTTTAGATGTAATTATAAAAAAATTCTATCCTGATAATAAAGAGCTCAAAATAATGCGAGAAAGCGGCACGGTTAAGCTTATTGTACATTCAGACAAAGCGTACATGATTACTTGAGTGAATTCATCACCAAAATATTAACAGCTCCTTGTTTTCCTGATCTTCAGAGTATAAGGAAGCTTCTGTATATAACTCTTGGTCCAACAAACATTAGAAACAGGATGAGCGCTGGGTGAAGATAAAATCTCACCAATATTTATCAAATTCAGTAGATCTACCTTTAAAAATGTGCCTAACAGATAACTGAAAGAGTCTTTCAATTCAATTTAATTCAATTCAATTTTAATGGTCTAGAAATTCATATAGCTTGACAAAAAATCACTGAATAATATGAGAATTACGAATAACATAGTTAGAAAAACGGGATTTGTTTGCTTACTGCGCAGTTCAGGAATCAAGTAAAAATCCATTGGACAGAAACTGGTTTCAAAGTTTAAAGTTTTATGGTGTAAAATATATGGGTTCAAAGTTTGGATTGGTCAACATGAAATTGTCCAAATTCGATTTGAATATATCCAAGTTGGGTCAATGTGCAACATTACAAGGTAGGTAGTTCCAGGTAAAGCATACACGTACAGAATAAAAGTACCTTCGACAGTTTAGTCTCGAGTCGGGAATATGTACTGTATAGTCGTGACTCCGGCTGGTTCTGGGTGGTAGTCGCGTGAATAGTTGATTTAGGGGATGGTTGGGGGTATGCAGTATATTGAACATAAGTCTCAAATCACCTCTAAGACGGCGGTAGCGAAAGTCGAATAGATTGAGACTTGCAATACGATCTTCGTATTGTTTGTGCTTCCGATGATATATTCTCTTGAAGAGGCTGATGTCCTTCTGTAGCCAGGGTGCCCAATCCTGAACTGCATACTCCATGGTTGGCCTCATGTACGTATTAATTATTCGATGAACGGTTTGCTTAGTGAAACTCCGACCTGAAAAGCAAAAAAACAAAATACTAAATCCATTCAAGAATAAGAGTGACATAGTCGGGTGTGATAATTTTCGGGGAACGTCTCTTCTGATTACCGTGAAAAAATTGTTTCCGGAACTATTGAGAATCGTGTCACATGAATTATCTAATATTGTCAGATTTAAATATTTATGTCTTCCGTGAGGGATTATGGATAGTGGATAGCTGTACTTCTACCTGAGACAGCTGTTAAATCAGCATATGCCTCGAGATATCATGGCTATAAATTTTAAGAGGGCTTTCGAATACTTTAATTTAGAGTGGCCCTTCAAAA
>JACCGJ010016024.1:0-14633 GCA_013407085.1 Atriophallophorus winterbourni
GAGGACCTGATCGCCCAGCAGATCAGTAGAAGAAAGTGGAGATGGGTTGGGCACACCTTGCAGAAACCTTATGATGACATCACGCGTCATGCTATGGTATGGAACCCAATCGGGAAGAGACGGGTCGGACGCCCAAGGCTATCTTGGAAGCGCTCGTGTGAAGAGGAAATACGCAAGTGTGGACTTAACTGGAACGACATCAAACTGGCTGCTATGGACAGACCAAAGTGGAGACAAGTTGCCGAGGCCCTATGTTCCTCCAGGAACTCAAGGGATTGAGTCAAGTCATATGTTCAACATCGTTGAATGTCTTTTCTGTTGCTGAAGGACAAATTGATTGCACAATTATTTTGAAAGATTGAAGTTTGAAAATTACTCGCTAATATACATATGTAATGCCAACAGATGAGAGATTCATTGCAAATATTCTACAGCACACTAAATACATTAAACTCTCCTGAAGAATCACGAATCTTCAGCTTTTGCTTCAGCAAATAGCATTTAGTGTGGATAAGGTTGCAATGCGCGTATTGCTCGCCTGTACAAGAAGATGAGACGCAGTTACTACGCAATTTGATAACTTGTAAACCCATCAAAATGACGTCCATAACAAATGTGTTAAGCAGAGAAGCTAACTGATATTGATTAGTTACGACCAGGGAAAGCTTTTGGCTGTAGAAGCAAGCTCAACTATGTATGGTGATAAAGCATAAACCGTGGTCCTAATAACATGCATAATATTTATTGTATTGTTTCTTCTGCCGATCATCTTTAAACACATTCTCAGGTTATAGACCTGGAATCACTGTTAAGTAAATGAGTGGAGGTAATAACATTAGAGCTGTTAATTGTTCACACTATATATTATAAATTATTTCGTTATGTTCGTTTATCCCATTTATCCCATGTATATGAGGCGATAATTATGTCAGGGCACTCGAGGTCATATTCCTCGCCTTCTTAGAGTACAATTTCCTCTTTACAAACATTTCTAGGACACTCGAACGAACATTAATCAAGTCAATCTTCAAATTTTTAAGAATGTGCCCGTTAGTCTTTTCTGTTTTCCTGCTATTACGCTTCGACTGACTAAAGCTACTTTCATTAGCCGAGGTAGGATCATGATTTATTCACGCAGGTTATCCTGGTCAAGGTGCATGTGTAGGGGAGGTAAAATTATTACGGGTCACAAGACATCGAACACTTCCGCTGACTACAATACAAATTCATCTTCTTTTATTAAAATACAAAGAACGAGACAAACTCCTATCGCCCATTACCAAATAACCACAAAATTGTCCTTGCCTTCTCTGTACCAGTTCTTACTTCGCCATGAATTGTTCGACGATATCGTGCGATTTGGTTCCTCTCACGTGCTCACCATTTGATCGACCATTTAGAAATGCATACTTTTAGTTAGCCGTTAACATATTCTATCTGTTCTTGTTTTCAGACTGATGTTATTCAAAACTGTTCATGCAATTATCCGAAACCCGAAATAATCGTAGATGTCGTCAGTTTTTCAACTTTTCTTACTCTTGTGTCGTCCTTTAAAGTGGTATTCTACGTTCCGTCTAAAAACCCATGTTTAGTGATGAGCAATGCCAGCCAAAACACGTAATTTAAATGTGTGGGATCAGACATTATAAAAATGGGCTACAAGTTCAAGCGGTCGTCAAATTTACAAATGTTTCATGATGTGACGAAGACTTTTGGACAGATACCGCCATAGTTAGAGGAGCAACTGAGAAATTATGATTGCCTCTAAGCGCATATATAGAATACTGACTGCTCTTTTGCAAGATTTCAAAAATAGATTTGACCAGCAGCAAAAAAAATCGCATAGGCCTCGCCTCACTAGCTATACTCAGTAGCGTTGTGGCAATCGCTATCCAAATCTACACTCCCGCGAACAATAATGTTTATACAGTTCAAAAATCATCCAGCTATTTAACCATTTTTATTGAACTATATGTTCTGTTCGTTTAGTTTTAAAGTTCATTTTCATCGTATAAGCATTGTGAATTTTCACGGCAAAAATAAAGATGATAGTGTTGATTTTAAGTCGTATCACTTGTTACGCATTCCGTGTGAAAGTTACTTTCTTATTCATACAAAATTATTACCGATACGACATTTCGGTAAGATGCCCAATAAAGCAAATGTATTTGAAAGATATCTTTATCGTGCTGCCAGAAGATTTCGAACGAATTACTATGTGGCTTACTCAAAATTCCTGGACTAATCATCAAGCACATACGATATAATATGAGACATCAACTCCTTTAGTCGAATGAATTTAAACAGATCATAGAGAACAAATTCTTGATTCATGATGACAAGAATATAAGAACTCATTAAACAGGCGTAAGAAATTCAGACAAAATTCACTTTCCTGCTATTAACTATTTATTACGTAAATGGAAAAGAATTATTATTAAATGCCATAATGCAATCCAAACATTCGTATCATCTTACAGAGTGGAAATCACACATTTTGCAGAAAATTAAAACTATTTATGCTGTTGGTGAATATGTTGTCTGTGAGGAAGCAGTTAATCATCGATGGGAAACAATACGCTGGATGAATGATGTTTTAAGATCGAACACTGCCAAATCTATTTACCACCGGCAATGGGCCGTGTGCGACTTCACGCAGGAGTTCTACCACCGTCAAACATTTCTAACATCTGGTACTATTTAGTAAACTGTCGGTATCTTATTTTAGGCGTATTCTAAGCCGGGGACGGTGTCTGCTTAGAGTTGCGCATCAAGCATAAAACATCATCAGAGATTACAGTCTGGATTGCAGACAAATTTAAGGCGCGGGTAATCAGAACAAGAAGTTGGTAATAGTTTAGGCGATTAAAATCTCAGGCGAAAGCTGTGCGAATATTGCATGCGATTTAATTTTATGATTGCTTGCATGTAAGAGATAGCATAGCATACGTAGAATACATACGACAAAATAGGTTAGTGCAAACGATTCCGATTCCCAGATACAACATAATTGTCAGCCTAATATTTCTGGCCGAAACGGAGGAAAATCTTCCGGTTTAACCCAGCGATAGAGCGAGACTAGTGCAAACTCGTTTCCTATCCACCCGAATCTTTCGTCTATACTCTACCAAGATCTGTGTACAAATTCTTGGTGAGATATTTTTAAAACACATTTCAGTGACAATCGCATTTGGCGCAGTTTGTTGAATTTTGATTCTGACAACTGTCAGAAATGTTTACAATTACAACACGATACCGACACCGCAAGTGAGCTATCATTAGTTGACAACTTATTTTTAATTTGGAGCGGCCTAGCTCCAACAATGGATTAAAGCTTCAATGGTCCTAAAATATTCCATCACGCGACCGCTGATCGAAGCGAAATCGTTGCATATTCCTATTCATTCGTGTTCCTAACTTTGACCGTCTTGGATGGTGAGCATTCTCAGACAATGAAATTCCTTTTTCACAGTTGGCAGTCAGGTTTTCACTTGGCAGCTTTGAACGCGGGAGCAAATGCAGGGTGATTTTCAGTTGATAATGAATTCCTTGGGATTTGAGTATGTCATTTAGAGGACGATGACAAACTTCATCGTTGAAAATAAACGGAGATTGATGGTTTACCATCACGTCTGAGTAACAGCGTTATATACTCGGTCCTTATATTCAGCACTCGAGAATTAACATAAGGCACCAATGCGTCAGGCACACCGCACTGTAGTCTATCCTGTTACACCATCGGCCACTCTTTCCATCAGAATAAGTGTACGGCTCATGCAGCGTAATAATAAGAAGTGTTCCCAGGCCTGGGTCTGAGGATCGTGTACATCTGTGAAAAGCATGTAACAGCATTGCATGGACTTCAGTTCATTTTTGAATAACATTTGGGGACCGTAAATGACGACTTGATAGTGAATTCATTTAAAACTCTGACAATTAATTACTGTAGGTTTTGAGTGAAATCGATGAGAATAACTTGATTTTTGCGATGTGAAATAAGCTGCATAGATTAAACAATTTTCACCAACAGAAAACAAATATATCATCATCCATTAAGTCGGTTACAAAGGTTGTCACAACCGGGAGAGGTTTGGGGGATAAGCTCCCAATTCCAAACATGCCTCAATGGCGCGCGTCTCATATAGCCTCTGACAACCAAGTCCACCTTCTGGCCTGCACGCGTGGCCCTGTGTGACCCGGCGGAACTGCTTCTACTGACAAATAAGGGGTGAAGGCGGGTAACTCACGCCTCAAAACCAGATTGCTTCGGTCAGGTGGAGCTCATAACTCCACCTATGGGAACGAAAATCCTTATCTCAAACCTCAACTGCCTCGTGACTACATCCAATCATGGAAACAAATCTGGAGCCGGAGTCCTGTTAGGCAGTAGGAAGTTGTTTTCAACTTCGTCCTGCAAACTTCTGCGACGGCATCGGCCTGCAAGAGACGCGATAACAAGACAGGTATGCTAACAGAAATAGGTTACACATTAGTTGGTAAGTATGGGGTTCTGGTGACCGTCAACTGCATGGAGCTGGATTTGCCGTGCGAAACAGCCTACTTAAAGCAACAGAACACAGCAGCAGCTGGAGCAAACGGATTTTGACTCTAAATTTGAAGTGCATCATTGGTACCATTACGTTTGTGAACTAATATGCATCTTTGCTCTCTGCGAGGCCTGCTAAAAAAACGCTTTTTTCCTAACTTCACAACGGTCCCCAACGTATTGGGTAATTTCAATGATAGAGTTGGTGTAGATTACGAGTCATGGCAAAACAGTCTCGGATATTTTGGAGTAGGTAAAACCAATAAAAATGGACAACGCCTTTTAGAAATGTGCTCACAGTTCATTCTTGTGTAAGTTTACACTATCTGTCAAACATAACCACAGCATAAATTCTATTAGAAACATCCTCGTTTTATGCATTGGAATCAGCTTGATCTTATTCTTGTTAGGCGCAATAATATAGGAAGCGTACTCCACACCAGATCATATTAAATCGCAGAATGCGACACTGACCATTTGCTGGTTCTACAAAACCGAAATTTCCCAGTCGAGATTTCACAGCACCAAATTGTCTGCTAAACCAAGGATAGGCGTAACTCGCATGTGCGTACCTAATCTAGCGGCGGGATTTGCAAAGCCATCACAGTCCCACTGGAATCGGCTTCAGAAACCTGGGAATGGTTAAAAAGCTGCATATGCCGAGCCGAACTTTCCAATACAGTCCGGAGAAAGCTCAAACGAGCGACTGGTTTGAAGCAGAAGCTTCTTAGATGATTGAAGTTTGGGACGAAAAACGATAAGCATTATTAAAGTTCTAAGCTATGCCAACAGATGAAAACATACGACTTCATAGTGCAGCAAGAAATTAGAGCCATCAGACTGCCAGACGATGTGCAAATGACCATTGGACTGAAATTAGCCTCAGTATCCAACATTTTACAGTATGCATGATGGGATCAAAAGAGCCATTGGTCCAAACAAACTTAAAATGGCTCCCATTATGTCTGTATCTGGTAACCCGATTGTTGACAAAACTCAGCAGATGAAAAGATTAGTAAAGCACTTCTCCTGTCTCTACTCTAGGAACAGTGCGGTTTTACCGCATGCATTGAAAATGTTGAGCGGTTGCCCAGCATTGAACATGTAGATATTCCCCCACTTCTGTGATCTTAATTAGGCAATCGACCTATAAGCGAATGGGAAGGCCCCTCGTAACGTCAGAATTCCACCACGGCTAAACAAATGCTGTAAAATAGCATTATTATAGCCTCTTCAACTTTTGCTTCTTCGGTGCTGGCAGGATAAGTGTCTCCCACAAGAGATGCGAGACTCGATATTTATCACGATATTTAAAAAATATTTGTGTTAGAAGCGAGTGAAACGGTTACAGAGGGATCTCCTCTTAGAATCTCGGTGGTAAATTGTTTTCTGAAGTCTTACAGAAGCGGCTACTTTTTTGGATGGTAGTGTTTACTCCGAATCTCAATGTGGCTCCCACAGGAAAAGATCAACCGTTGAAATGATCTTCTCTCTGAGACAACTTGGAAAAATGGTCAAGAACAGCGTACGGAATTATACGCTGTTTTTATTGATGTAACGAAGTCATTCGACTACGACAGCAGGGAGGGTCTTTTCAAATGCTTGATCTGATAGGCTGCCCCGTTAAACTCATGTATGAAAGGCTCGGACCATATAAACGGTTTCAGCTCGGAAGACTTTGAAATTCGCTGAAGCGACAAACAAGGGCCTGTTCTTGCTTTTATGCTGTTCGGAATTTTCCTTGCTCTGCTTCTAAGGCACGCTTTTATGACGAAAACAGAAGGCATTTACCTACGCACGCGGAATGATGGTCAGCTTTTCTATCTGAACCGGTTGAGAACATACGGTACGAATGTGCCAATCCGAGGCTTGCTTTTTGCCGAAAATGCAAGTCAACCGTTGGGCAGACCCCACTTGCGGTAGGAAGACGTTTGCAAAAGAGATATGAAACCTCACGACATTGATGCTGGCTCACATCGGATGCATTGTGTAAAGCTTCGCTGCAAGCTGGGGAGGTGCAGATACAGCTCCTAATTGCTGAAAACATATCACGCCACCGACTTGAGATTGGCGCCGATCGACCAATTTATGCCTATCGCTGCGAGCGCTGCAGGATAAATTTTTCCTCCCGAAACGGGCTGTTTAGTTATTCGAAACAGGAAAAAAATATCATGCGATTGTGATATGCATACATGGTCGACATCGTCCGATGGATGCCAAGAACATCGTATTCTATGTCAGCGCTCACCAGATCAATAGAATTTCGAACCATTTGTGTTCCGTTAATTCCCGATGCCATGCCTGACGCAATGTGTAGGTTAAATTCGCAAGACTCCTTACAATAGATGTTCTGTACTTTAACACCTATTTTTGTAAGAATCTTATTGGAGAGCGACTTCCAAATATTACTTTTGTATGTACTTACATAATGTTTGAAGGCTAGTTGAACGTATTCTTTACTGCCATCAATCGATAAGGGCAACTAGCCAGAAACCGTTCAGGATGTGCATGAACAGTCTGGGTACGGCACAATGCACGATAAATAGTTTTATGAAATTGTACATTATTTTTTTATTCTTTCTAAATAAATTTAGATGACTTCAGGCTGATGTGACTGTTATCGATTCAATTAATCTCTACCGATGATCTGTAACGAATAAAACGATTGCATAGCTTTCATCTAACGTCGATTGTGATGTACGCTGCAGTGAATCATTCATTCGACTACGTAGACCGTGTGTATTTACGGGACATCATGCTATAGAATGTGTGCCCTTGTATTTCGTTTGCATAATTAAAGCCTATTACAAATTTACGCAAGTCCGGCTTAGCGTGTATGGTGAAGAAACTTGGGAATCTAATATGCTCACCAGGTTTACGAATGACTGACCTATATTTTCATATCTGTTCAACTATATAATCTTCTATGTTGCTGTTGTTAGCCTCCTTTGGTCGATTTCACCATGAATATACATAACAATCGCATGATTTTTGTTCATGCTGTAGAGTTTTTCGAATGAATAAATTGTCCGATTCTATAGGACCGATTTCATGCTCAACACGTGCCTTGATAGACAGTACTCGGTCGATCGGTATCAGTTACGCGCCGGCGGCGAGATCTGCGTTCCACAGCCAAGTGCTGTATCTGATCCGCTCAAGCTTTCAGACGGCACTTTACACAATGACTCCAATTTGAGCGGTCAAAAGCATTTTGTTCCCAACACAAGGGTTCAAAGCCAGGAGCTTTCACGTCTTTTTTGCAAATGCCTTTATCGCAAGTGCTGTCTGTCCAATGACCAACTTCATGATTTCAACTCAATATGAATTAGATTTGTGGTAATATGACCATTTTCCATTCTGCAGTCGTGACTGAGCCACCGTAGGTCCCGCTGTCTTAGTAGTAATGTGAACATTCACTGCTTTTGAACCGCGTAACAACATACTTCCAGGGTGTTTAACTATAGTCGGATTACTAGATCGCTGATATCCACGGTAGTGACGATTTCATTGTTGTTGATGCAAACATCATAAAACTGCATTTATAACTATGCAGTCTTTCAGTTCGTCCGCTTCCAATCATCATTACCTCAGTTGCAGCATGTTGTATAATGGGAAAGCCAATAATGAGGTGTAGTCAAGGTTTTGTCGCATCGTAATGGCTTTCAACAGTTGAAAGACATCCCTTGCACAGGCCTAAGTACTGTTCTAAAACTAAAATAGTGTTTTCTAAGCAGTAATCTGTCAAGAATTACTTTATGGGAGACTGCTTAATCAATCACACGGTATAGGGTCATTGGAGTTGTCCGAACATTGTTGCCCTATACTGAAACTGATAGGCTGCCTATCGTGAGCTGTCTATCGAAATGCTTCCGGTCGCAGTTTTCATCCAATGGTTAAGAGCTCATGGCTTTAGCCTCGTTGTTTGAAATAGTAATTCCGTGATCAAGAAATTGTTATCGATCCTAAACCCTAAACGTCAACAGCGTGAAGATGTTCAAATCAATCCTGACTTTACCTCGTTCACCAAACTATAAAGGTGACGGGCCAAAACCTCTGAAAGTAACACTTTTAACGAAAGGTATGATGGAATCAGTTAGGGCTAACTGGAAAGCAAACTATAGGAATCTCCCGAAGGATGTCAGAATGAGTGATCACAGACTTTCTACGCCTTCTAATGAACCGCGCCTTCCACAATCAGACGAGACTCCAATTAGAAACACTGTGGCAATCCCAAAAAACGACCGATGTCCGACTCTCGAAGGGTCGGACTAAAAGACGAGCTTTCAGCCCCATCACTGTATACGAAAACCACAATCAATTGCCTATATACAAACGCACAATGCCTGTTAAACAAACTAACTGAACGGAAGGATCTCTGCAATCAGCACTCACGCGACGTCATAGCAATAACTGAGACATGGTTCCAACCTCACGTGAGCGATCGCGAGCTCTCTATTCCAAACATGACCTTGTTTCGGAGAGACCGCTTAAGAACAGGTGGTGGAGTAGCTGTTTACCACCATGACCGTTTATATTGTACGGTAGTTACAGATACTGAACTCGATCTGGAAGACAGTGTATGGTGCAACTTGAAGCTCGAATCAGGCGACAGTTGCATCGTTGGTGTAGTTTACCGTTCGCCATCATCATTGGATGCGTATAACGAAAACCTCTTGAAAGCAATGCAGTACGCCGGAAAACAGCGCAATTCGCAATTGCTGATTATGGGAGACTTCAATCTGCCTCAACTATATAACCGAGTAGATCACCCACCCCTATCCCTAGAATACAAATTTCGAGAACTGTTTGATTACATCCCCTTGTATAATCATGTTTTCGATTATACACGACAACGAAATTTGCAACAGACTTCTGTTCTAGACCTAGTCTTAACGTCCGAAGCCACAGCCGTTGAAGATGTTCAGTATCACCCTCCGCTGGGTCGAAGCGACAACCTCGTTCTGCTATTTCAATACGTGTGCAACGCCAGTAGAATTGTAAAGCAAACAAAACAAAATAGAAAAGTGGATTACATTGGTTTGATGAAAACAATGGTTGTTTTTGATGAACATAATATAAATTTCAGTGATCCGGACTCGCATTGCACAACCCTGACAGATTACATAATCAACATGATACATTTCAATTCTAAAAATGTCCCGAAACATAGTAGCAAAGAACCACAATTCAGAATTCGCAGTAGGACTAGAAAATGGTTGACAAAGCGAAATTTGGCATGGGCTATTCACAGTGTCTCCAGAACTGATTCGACGTGGGCAAACTTTCGCGAATTGCGGAATCAGGTCACAAATCTCATCCGAGAGGACAAACAATATCACCAGCTTCAGCTGGCGGTAAGAATGCAGCGAAATCCCAAACTGCTTTATCGAACTGTTAACAACACTACGAAGCTGAAACCCGGTGTTTTTCCGATCATGACAGATAACGGACTAACTGATTCTGTTTTGGAAACCGCTAACGCTCTAGCCAGTTTTTATTCACGAGTTTTCACCCCAAAGGATAAATTACAACCATCAGAATTGTCAGCAACAATTGTGCCGGAGACGATATGTGATATATGCATCAGTTCGGAAATAGTGCAGCACCACCTACGCAAGTTGAATATCAACAAGTCCCTGGGAGCTGACGGAATCACACCTGCAATACTAAAGTTATGCGGCAGTCAACTGTGCGAACCACTTTGTGATTTATTTAATCACTCCTTGAGGGAGGGTGTTGTACCTAATGACTGGAAGAGAGGAATCATAACACCCATCTACAAAGGTGGAACTCGTTCTGACCCAGAAAATTACCGCCCTGTTACACTCCTTCCAGTGATCTCAAAAATTATGGAGCGAATTGTGTGCGAAAGAATTGTGAGTCATCTCGAAGCCCAAAACTTGTTATCCAGAGAGCAACATGGATTTAGAAAGTCTCGTTCTTGCTTGACTAACCTACTGGAGACACTGGATGACTGGACGCAGGCAGTGGATAATGGTGGTTGCGTGCATGCGTGTTACTTGGACATATCAAAGGCGTTTGATCGCGTGGACCATTCTATACTGCTGCGCAAGTTGCACGATGTTGGTATTAATGGGTGCCTTCTTGTCTGGCTGAGAAGTTACCTTCTTGATCGCAAAGCAACTGTACGTATCGATGGTGTGATGTCTGGGGAAATCGAGGCCACTAGCAGTGTCCCACAAGGTTCGGTACTTGGTCCGGTTCTCTTTTTGGTCTACATCAACGACCTTCCGAAACTTGTCACAGCCAAAATGGTTCTCTTTGCGGATGATGTTAAAATTTGGATGCGAATCAAGTCAAGCGTGGACTGTTTGCGCTTACAAAGCGATTTGGATCTATTGAACAGCTGGTCGGAGAGAAATAAACTTCCATTCAACTTCCGAAAGTGTAAAATGTTGCAAATAGGCAAAGATTTTCCATTCTCATACAACCTTGGACCAAATCAACTGGAATGGACAACCAAAGAAAAAGACCTCGGCATATGGATTAGTGGAAGTCTGAAGTTTAGCATGCAATGCGAAGCAGTGTACAACCGAGCTAGCCGCATGCTAGGTATGCTTCGGCGTATTTTCGGACATTTTTCCGGGAATCATTCCCATGCTCATAAATACGTATATTAACCCGGTGATGGATTACTCAGTGCAAGCTTGGGCACCGTGGCTACAAAAGGACATCAAGCTGCTCGAGAGGATCTATCACAGAGCAACTAAAATGGTTGGCTGCCTCCGCAACCTACCATATGAGAATGACTTGAGCAGCTTAATTTTGATACACTGCTTCGCAGAAGGGTTCGATTCGATCTAATACTAACCTACAAAATAATGAACTCCAAGGCGCACCCTCTGAGGCATCTATTTCGCCTCCGGTCAAGCCATGCCACACGAACTCACCCATTTGCATTTGATATTCCACATTCCCACCGGAACTGCCGTCGGTTCTTCTATTCGGTGCGCGTTTGTTTCTTATGGAACTCCCTACCGTCAGATGTTGTCCAATCATCCAGTGAACGGATTTTCATGAACGAATTGGATATATTTATGCGTAGTAATTCCACCCTACATCCCGTTTATCTAACATGATTTTTTTCCAAACGAATATTATTTTTACCCATCATACCGCCACCATACATGACATTTTTTTGCAACTTCAAAATTGTCGATCTTTCTAATGACTCAATCTTTTTTTGTATAAATATTTATTGTTTTTATACGAATATCCTGTGGTGTTGTACAGCTACGAGATTTTTTATACCATAAATTCTCGAACCTTGAATCTTGAATCTACCGAATGAGGTCAGCAATATGTGGCATTTATACCAATGATTTAAATATTAGTGGTTAAAATGGGAACGCTTTAAATCAGCACAGGATTTCAGTGTGAATGAAAATATGAAAACGGTCAGTTTAGTGTGCAAATGCTGAAAGATTTCTAAATGTACGTTGTGTCATGTTACATAGACAACTCGTGAAAAAATAATTGTGAAATCTAAATGCAAGCTAACTATAAAATTCTACTGTAGCAGCGGTTCATATCTTACACGGTACACAATTAATATATAAATCGATGTGGAAGTCGAACATGTGAGTCCAGCTTTATTTTGGTTATAATAATGCAAGCCTCATATAAACTTTCGTCGATACCATATATTTTAGACACAACAAAAACCTCTTCGCTCAATTCACTTTAAATATTTATTTTATCAGATACCTTTGGTCTAACGAGCTGTTCTTGTACGATTGATATCGATTTCATTTATTTTGTGCGATGTGATCTTTATTTCCATTTGTTATTCTCAGCCCACTTTGTTTTTAAAAAGTAGTGAAACCCGAAAAAGATGCATCTATTTCCTTTTAGAAAGAATACAGATATTGTGAGAGTAGCGATGGAAGTGAGTAAAACCTGCCTCTTTCTAATGGCAACCAACATCACATAGTCCAGGTTATTCTGAAAAGGTTTTGCGAAACGCCATATGATGAGGGTAAATATCTATCGGCATATTTAAAGGAAATTTGTGAAATACAGTTTGTATACTGTATGCAAAATATACTTCAAAAGCATAACTAATAACCTTGAAACAGACGTCCCTCTGTCTGAAATGTAACAAAGGAAAACAATCCGTTCGACATTGGCAAACTATTGTACATAACACTTTTATGAAGCGTCACAAACAGAATAAATTGTATGAATTTGCCCCGGGTTTACTTTCGCATATTAACCGGGAAATTCACACTTGAATCTAAGAAGACCAAAATATGGTCAAAAACAATTAATGGGTGCGAAGGAATTTCAAACAATTAGACGTGTTCAGTCTTGAGTATTAGATACAAGCCACATCGTCCATTCAGACGATCCGATAGTGCTAATACTCGTTGTTCTAAGGCGGTGGTGGTCAAACTTGCATGGACAACTCAATAAGGTGGATTCAACTTAGATTTCCACAAGTTTCCATAAATGTAAGTGGGCACTATTCATATTATGTTTAACTTTTATTTAGAAATTTCAAATTCGTTACACCTAATTGTCGTAGGTATGCACCGTGACATATCTGAGGCACAATATTAACCAATCTCGACGTGTTTACTGGTATCATATTGAAGTGAATACACACCGTTTAAGCTAATCGACAACTGATCCTCTTGTCACCTACCTGACGTGACAATCGTAATTTTAGTCTAAACTGCTTAGCGGGACGATCAAAGGGAGTTGGTGGTTTAGATGCTACGTAGTACTGTTCTATGTCTCAGCTGTGATCATTGGTGTGACAAAGCATCTTTGTCGGTAACGATGTTTCAGCCAAGACCTGCTCCGAGCGATTGTATTCGAGTTTCTTTGAGTTAGGATAGTAAATCTTTCTTTATAAAAGTATTTTCAGCTAATATAACCATCGCAGCTGAATGTTTTTCGGTCAGCTGCTTTGTGCCTAACACAGTGGCCACCATGCTTGCCTTAATTATCCTGAGTAAAATACGTTAGATTTTCGCACGCCCCTTAATATATGTATTTCCTATTCGCAGCACTCTGAGGACTGTTGCGCAATCCCACTTTCTCTCAGCAATCGGCGATCGATACAATGTTTGCCGATGTCGTTGAAACTGATCTGCGGTATACTCAAACGCACAAGTACAACTTTTGAAAATATGCTATTGTAACCAATGCGACAACCACTAATTCAAATCCGGGTGGATTTGTCAAGCCCGGTTTTCGTTCGTTTACGCTAACCTACAGCAGGTATGATATCAAAAAGAGACCTGGGGATGGAATCAATCAAGAGAACACTGCGCTCAAACTATAATCCAAATCGCTGCGTTCTCATGTTTATTGCGATTCGGGTGTGAGTGTTATTAACTTTTAAATTGTTAGACTTGTGGTGTATTGTGCTGCAATCGACAATTGAAATGTAAAGCATGGGATGACTGACTTTGGATTGAGTATCCACGAAGCCCATGTAAAGCTTGTAATTAACGCTAATAAAGGAAAAGTGATATAACTGAGATTGTCCTGACATAAGTTTCACTTTGGCTATTACATATATATTTGGAAAGCAAAGTATCGCAATGGAGAAGTATGTAGCAAATGGATATTTCATTGGTCCATATAGTTTCGAATAAGGATGGGCTTAAATTTTATCCGTATTTCCTGTCCTGCACCTTGGAACAGTTGATCGGTGGTAAACAAAATTATACTTGCGTGACAATGTTATATATGGTTCTTACAAATTACCAGGTTGTTCAAATACAGAATCTCAAAGTGATTACGAGTACACAACTGCCTCATGGCTCACTGAACCTAATCAAGCTGTCTACACCTGATAACGGCAAACAACCACAAACCGGCAGTGTTATGTATGTGCGGATGATGTGAGCAACACATTACTTTGGTCATCGATAAGCTAAATGAGTGCTTGGCCAATAATCAATTTGTGATTCTGTATTTGAACACCGTGGTTTCTTGTTAGGACCCCATTTAACAATGGCATACAAGTATAACATTGTTTACCAGTTATCCACTATTCCAAAGCTCACTGTCCTTGATCTTACTGTCTCCACCTGATAAACAGCCAGAAACC
>JACCGJ010016027.1:0-18706 GCA_013407085.1 Atriophallophorus winterbourni
TACCTTCTGCACAAGCTTAGGAGGTGTGGCATCACAGGGGAACAACATCGATGGTTAGACAGGTTCTTGACCAATTGCACTAACAATGTTAGAATTGCAGTCGTGTGCTCGGAGGAATCAGTGATACTCAGTGGGGTGCCTCAAGGCTCATTGCTTGGTCCAGTAATTTTTCTTATTTTTGTAAACGACCTGGCAGCCTGCTTGAGTTCACGTTGCTCCATGTCTGCTGATGATGTTAAGAACCGACAGTAGAGATACGCTTATCTCGGATTTAGTATAAGTAATCGAGTGGGCAAATACATGGGACTTGCCACTAAACTTGGGGAAAAGCTGCGTTCTGACGACTGATTTGGCTACAACACAACTAGAAGTCGGAAAAGGAACTATCAGAATAGCTGCTGCTCTGAAAGTGAAGGATCTCGATACTACTATTACAGAAGATTTTAAGTGGGCTACTCAATGTGCCGAAGCAGCAAACAATGCTCGCAGAGAATTGCTCAGACTACGCTTAGCGTTGTCATGCCGAAAACACTCTATCTTCATTACCTTAGACAAAGTAGTCGTGCGGCCTCACTCGAAATGCTGTGTTCAATCCTGGGCACCGTAATTAAAAAAGATATAGCATGTCTTGAAAGGGTCCGGTGCCTTCTGACTTGAATGTTTGAGGCTCAGACAGTTAAAACCTATGAGTCAAGACTCAAAGACCTCGATTTGTTCTCACTAAAGAGACGGCGGCTGCAAGGCGACCTAATAGAAGCCTTTAAGATTCTAAAGGGTCTCGCGGGTGATAATATTACTGAACTCCTTAAACTTTCTCCTAAAACATCTACAAGTGGCAATTCTATGAAACTTCTCAAGAGTAGACCCAGGCTGCTGGCACGTGAGCACTTTTTCAGCAATTGTGTGGTCAACTTCTGGAACAATCTCCCAGATTCTATAGTAAACCTCCAAAATGTGTTAAGATTTAAAAGGGAAGTAGACGCTAGATGGCCTACCATATTTCCGCACATTGTCTAATAAAAAACTTAAAAAACAACAAAAAACGTATTGTTACAGTTTCCATCTCATATCTATCTAGGCCTGGGCAACCTGACAGCATATACGCCCACATGTAGTCTATGACTGTGCTGCACTTTGCCTCGACCAGGCTAGTGATTTCATACATCATACACTGTTCGCGCATATTATTGAATTGTTTCTTGAATAGATGATCTCTCACCATTCAAATGAAGAGAACCCCTACCTTAGTTTCCAGATATCCGCCCAGCTTCTGGCGGGCGGCAGCCGTCCAATGAGACCTGAAAATCTCTCCCACCGTCAGAACCAGCCCCAGGCGCTGAGCTTTAAGCCAGTTGAGCCATAGATAGGTATCTGCTGCTTTCTGTATTATTATCCACAGAAGCGGAATGGAGTGTCCTCCATTAGTGCGTTGAGATGCAAGCCAGGGCAGTTTAGTATGGAGAACTAGCTGTTGCACATGCAGCAAGTGCTCCCACTCTATGACACCACGGGAACCAAAGGTACAGCTAGGCTTATACGTTTGGACAACGATGCCGTCGCAGGAGTGGGTAGGACGAAGTTGAATACAACTTAGGACTGCCTAACGGCACTCCCGACTCCTGAAGCCTTTTCCATGATTGGATGTAGCCACAAGGCAGTGGAGCTTTGAGATAAGGATTTTTCCCCGAGTTGTACCGATTTCATGGACTTACGAGCTCCACCTGCTCGAAGCAAGCTGGTTTTTAGGCGCAAGTCAGCCGCCTTTACCATTTGTCCTGTCAGTAGAAGCAGTTCCGCCGGGTCACACAAGTCCACGCATGCAGACTAGGAGCCGGACTTGGTTGTCAGAGGGTATATGAGACACGAGCATATTTGGAATTGAGAGCTTATCCCCAGAACCGATCCGGCCGTGCCAACCTTGGGACCATTGTGTCACTACCCAAAGGTTTATGATAAAAATACCAGACAGATTTACATGGACAATGATTCGATAATTTGGTGTTATATGTGAAATATCTCGACGAACACATGATACGAAACAGTATGATAAAGCACTTTTCTGGTACACATTCACCAACGTGTTGTTTTCGGTAAAAATATTTCTCTTTGAACCTTGAAAAATGCTATCAATGCACATTTTAAAGGCTCATTGAACATAATCTTATTGTTTCCACTTGATGGTGGCAACATCCAGAATCCTGCTGTTTGGATGTAAGCGTGGGAACTACGATCAACGCCACCAAAGCTCTTTAGGTATGTGATAACCTATCCCAAAGGAGACAAAATCAATTGGATTGAAGCCTGATCACGTTCTAGTGCTTACATCTATTACTTCGTAAGCCCCATCTCTAATCTCTGTTTACTTTTTCATAAATGTCTAGGCCTGGGCAACCTGACAGCATCTTCACTCACGTGCAGTCTCTAACCGTGCGGAACTTCGCCTGGATCAGGCTTGTGCTTTCATAAATACATACATACATCTAAAACTACGCACGGATGTGCAATCGTGCAGTGCTCTGCGCTCAACACCGTGCCAAATTGATTGGCCACAGGTAGTGAGCTGTATGCCGAAATACGCTGGTGTCTCACTACCACTTCTATTGTCCTTCTTCATATCTGTCTATTCTTGGGCAACCTGGCAGTATCTGAGCCCACTGGCAGTCTCTAACTGCCTAATTTTGCCTAGATCAGGTGTGTGCTTTCATACATGCCTGTTACATCCCCGGAACACCTAATTGTCTTATTTGGTGTGCATGTGCTAATAACGTCCACTGACCGACTACTCCCGTAGTCCGTGTGCACCCTAATCCTTATACACTACATGCTGTGTAACGTGAAAATGATGAGGCGAGGCGTGAAACCTTATAGGGAAAGACGTCACTGAGGCGGCTGAAATAACAAAGGCTGGCGTGAAACCAGTCAACAAGGTAGATGGGTTGAATATCCCCACAATCTAGCGTCCGGTTCTGCAGCAGTTAATGATTAACGTTAACATCACACACGACAGAACAACTAAGTGATTACACAGCATGTCGCGTCTAAGGGTTAGGGTGCATGATCTTCAATGTGCACACGGATTTCGGGCGTAGTCGGTCAGATGACGTTCTTAGCACCTGTACACCAAATTAAACAATTAGGTGTTTGATACCTGTCAGGGTGGATCAATTTGCCTGGATCTCGCCTGTCTGCTTTAGGTACCTTAGGATTGGTCGGGTGAATATAATTCAAATCTGAACCCTGTTCGTACTTGGTCTGCGACATTGGTATGACGAAGCGTCTGTGTCAGAAGCGAAACGTTACCGAAAAATCTGCTCCTACCGATTTATCATAAACTTTCTTTTTATGAATATGAATTTCCGATCGGTCTGAAATATATTCGGATACCTCGCTGAAGTCTTCGGCTTGCCTGTGCCGGTCGTTTTTTCGATATGGGTCGTTTAGCGATTTCCATGACAGTGTGGCCTGTGCTATCTTAAGCACGGGTCAACCAGTTCCGCTTGAGCGCTCGCCACGTTATGCTAATTCGGCCGATTTTAACTAATCGCATATCCTTCCATAGCTTGTTTTCGGACTCTAAACTTTCTCATTCAATTCTCATGAGTTTGCTGTTGTCAGTCTTTTGGACACTCCCTTCACTTGGTCTTTAAACGAAAGGCAAGGATCTGTAAATCACGCGAGAGCCTTAGATGAATTTGTTGCTTGTTTGTTATATAAAACGAATGAGATTATATCACCATTTGTTTAATGATTAATCTCTTTCCCTTTCAATTTACAGTTTGCTTGAATGTCATCACTTGTCACATATGATCCCTCGTCTGGTGAAAGTTCACCGGAACACCCCGTGCCTGCCAAAACACTTTGCAGTCAGATAATTCCCAAAATTAATCTCGCCCCTGAATGTGATCATAAGGATGAAGTTTTGCGCCTCATCCCGGTTGACCCCAATTCCAAAGAACTTGTCCACAATCCAACAGTGGACCAGTTGTTTGCACCCACAGTGAGTTTCATAATCCCCGGTGAATTCATACTATTTAGCTGGGCCCGGAAAACCCATTCAAATCAGAAAAGCAAGCTGCGCCGAAGAATATATTATCGGGATTGGTGGAAGAGGCACATATTAATCCGTTTGCTTTCGAAACGCAACACAGAACGTTCATGAGCTACGGCTATTCGGAAGACCCCTCAGTAGAAGGTGGGGTGGAACGACGTTTAGTGGGGGAACCAGAACGTATTGAATACAACGAAGGTGAGCTATTTCTGAATGATTTTTGCACCAATTTTGTACTGTAAAGGGGCTAGTATGGTCTCCGTTTAGCTTATATTGCCTATCATGAACACCCTGGACAGTCAGACCGTGTTATGGCCTATTATATATGGTCACTTATCCATCACACTCATCCGCACTATCGATCACTTCTTGCAACCAGTGACAGTGTTCACTATTGTTAGCTCATTGAGTCATGGAGGTACACAACCATCGCACTACTTTAAGGCAAATGAATAAGCCTAACTAAGCCTAGCGCTATGGTGAATTTCTTCATCCCAACTCGCCAGATCATGGACTGGCCATGCGGTCGTTTCTCTCAGTTTCTGCCAGGCTGTGTGAATAAAGCGCGGTATGATAAACGATGGGGATGCATTCTTAAACATGTTCCAACCATCGCAAACGTGCAAGCATCAGCATTTCTCTCAGTCCGTGGCCAGTTGGTCGTAACACCCGCTTGCAGACATCTATATTTTTAACACGATGCTGCCACCGAATGTGCGCAATCCTACGCAGGTAACCGGAGTCAAAAACAGACAGCCGACGTACATCTTTCGCTTGGTAGGCCAGGTTTCGCGACCATAAAGTAATGTAGCACTCACCACTGCGTTGTACACTGGGCCTTTATTATAGAGTGAAACATAGCGTCGACGCCACATATGGCGAAGGTTAGCAAACGCTACACCCGCTTTGCGAACACGTGATATCTCGTCCGCGACCCAACCGCCAGCAGAGATACAACTGCCAAAGTAAACAAAGCTGTCGACCAATTCAAGATTGACATCGCACACAGTTAGGTTTGGAAGAGAGCCACTCCAATCCTGGGTGTTTTACGCTTGTTAGGCGCAAAGCACATGTCATAACTTTGGCATTTAGCTGTTGCCATCGCATAAACAACACCGCTGTCCGTCATAAGCTGTTCAATAGCAATATTGCTATAGAAATGCAGTGCTCAGGCTTCACTGGTTTGGCCACGTCTAGCACGTGTCAAATCATCGAATTTTGTTGTGACGTTGCATCCCAATTTGCACAGGATTCATTGTAGGCAAACCATCACATAGCCTACGCAGATAAAGATTCTGACAAATATGTATGTATGAAAGCAAAAGCCTGGTCCATGCAAAGTACCGCACAGTCAGAGACTGTACGTAGCTTAGATACTATCAGGTTGCCAAGGCCTAGACATCTAAGAAAAAATAGAAGTAACATTTATAAAGTCCACGCAGTCTGTTTTCCTATCTGAGGTCCCCGCGATCCTATATCACAGCGGTTAGTGATTTGTCTCTAAACCATGTTCATTAGTGATCTTATAGCAAACCTCTTCTTGGTGCGTTTGCTTAATCTTGTATTCTGTCAACTGGAATGACAAAACTTGTTTGAATGTATGTTCGGTTCGAGGTGTATGCACCTCGTATCAGTTTGTGCTTGCTCTTCTTTAGATTCCGTAGCTCTGTAAGTCCCACCCTTGTTTTAGAATGTTATCCCGTAATTTTCAAATTGCAGCTAAGCATTTCTTACTTGCTATCGCTGATTATGCTGGTGTTGATCTTACCTAGTAAATAGCGCTAATTTTCCGTTTAGGCCTAAACAATCTAACGGTTTCTAAACCCTCGCAAAGTTTGATAGTCTTCATGACATTGACATAGTTGCGATTTCTTCAATAATCTTCAACCTCAATAGACTAGTGCTTTGCTTCTTCCATCTGTTAGGTCGAACTGTATTCGAGAAACCGAGGAAACGTAAAAGTGAAATTCGTAAACGCGACAGCAACTGGGATCCTTCGAGCGAGGACTACACCGGTCCCTGGTCTAAGTACAAAGACGAAGTCACGGTCGCGGTGCCATCAGAAGAGGATAAAGTTTACTTGGATGCCTATTTAGCCAAGAAGGCGTTGAAACGCAAAGTAATCGAAGAAGCGCCCATCGAAGAGAAAAGCACGCTGCATATTTCCACAACTGTTGACTATCAGGTAGGTGTCGCGTTGTCGTTCTTATTGGTCTGTGATTTTGCTGTGCTTTCTGTACAGTCTGAATGGATCTGACCAGGGTGACAACAGTTATACCTTTACTCAATCACTATTCAAGCGATTATTGTTGTTAAGTGTACAATTGCATACTGCGCTGTGCTAAATTGTTTTCCATTTGTGGTGTGTTAAAACGAACAGCATGATGTAGTGTGCCTCTATTGCTGTCCGGACTGTCTATCTTGGCAAGAGGTAACTGAATTATATCTCGGTCTGCGTGTAGACCGTCAGATTGTGCGGTACTCTTTCAGTACAATCTCAGGATCCACTGTTTACGTTTACGTGTTTTCGTTTGCTGCTCTGCAATCATCCTTTATCACTTTAAATCGCACGCTTTACAGTTTTGCGATACTGCGCAGGTAACACCGTGTTAAATTGTTTTTCCAAAGGTCCTGAGTGGCACGCGTAATGACGCCGGAGTCTCACTGTCATTTTCTCTTTTATCTGTTTAGTCTTGGGCAAATGCACAGTATCTTAGACTACGCGCTATATCAGATTGTGCGTCATTTTGTTTGGATCCATGCTTTGGGTTCCATGCACGAGTGCCTTGAGCCGCTACTGGAATAAAATTCGCTTCACTGACTGGCCTTTTCATGGGGTCCAGTATCCTTTATCGCAGAACTGTCGAGACACCACGTTTGTTCTTCTTGCGATAAATTCTCCGTTGCGACATACTTAAGATTCACATCAAGCAGTATGTGTTTACTCTGCGTGTGTGACTAATCTTGTGGCTCAATTCATGCACCACACTGAATTTATTGTATGTGAATTGAGTTTAACCACAGAGAAAATTTTAACTTGTTTTTCATTAACCATAGTCTACTGATTATTTATCTATCTATCTATCTATCTATCTATCTATCTATCTATATCCATTCACGTATCCATCCATTTATTTACCCATCTATTACTATCTGTCTGTATTTGTCTGTTTATCTCTCAATTGACTCCAGTTTCATCTATACGTATACACATTGTAAGATGTAGATAGGAAACTGTTTTCATTGCTTCCTTATTCGACTTTTCCAGGGCCGAAGCTTTTTACATGCTCCGCATGATATACCAAACGTGAACCTTCGTGCTGCGGAAGGTCCTGACCGTTGTTTCCTACCCAAACGTCTCATACACGAGTGGAACAACGCCCATGCCCGAGGTATTGCCGCGATCCGCCTGTTTCCCAAAACCGGTCATTTGCTACTTTCCGGTGGAATGGACTCTAAAGTCAAGGTGGGTTACTTTTTCTCGTCAACTCGCCTCACACTTGCGACCAGCAAAGTTGCAGCATACGTGAAACGTTGCCATCTCGTTCGATACGATTTTGCACTGACGTAATAGTGTCGGTAACGGGAGCGTTTACGTTCAATCACCAATCTACTCTACTCTGCTTGTTGGGTGTCTATCGGTGTGATCTCCATTAAGCTGCCGAAAACCGTATCTGCTTTTCCCCCATTTGAATAGGACACTTCACACGCTACCTCTAAGCTACACGGTCATACGCGGGTTCTTGTGAACCATTCTACACTAATCTCACTTTATCTAGACTCAGTCCATAGTCCTTACTCGAGAGAAATATGTCAAGTATCCAGGCGTCACTCACTATCGCAATGGTCTACGTACTAAAGTTCGTAGACATTGTTTTTGCGCTTTTTGTCTTCGTTCTCTCAGCGTCAAGTCTAAGCTAATTCCTCACTTTGCATTCTCTTGTAAATTGCCTCGTATTTGCTGCTGTTCTCTTGTTATATTTTCAACACTTTTTTCAACAAACTTTGTTTCTCACACGTCGTCACATAAAGATCATTTCACGGGCAAGCCCCACTCCTTATGGAGACATTCTTCAATAATCGATCGAATTATCAATATTGTCCGAAATAATAATACGACTGATCCACTGCATGACGATCTTGTCAAAAGTCCAGCTTAGTGAACGATCTAGAACATATAATATCAACGAGATAAATTTGTTCAATGTATACACATGTATTACTATTACAATTTTACCTTCGCATATCTGTCTAGGCCTGGGCACGGATGTGCAATCGTGCAGTACTTTGTGCTGTGCGGCTAACACCGTGCTAAATTAATTGGCCAGAGGTAGTGAGCTGCATGCTGATACAAGCTGGAGTCTCACTACCATTTCTATTTCCCCTTCATATCTGTCTAGGCCTGGGCAACCTGACACTATATTAGCCCACGTGCAGTCTCTGACTGTGCGGCACTTTGCCTGGACCAGACTTGTGCTTTCATACATACACACTGATGTAATGCCTTCAATGATGATGCTGATGATGAGTCTCTTCGGGTTTCGTGATTTTTCTTATAGATGTTATTCGCTGCTGATTGCTTCTTAATTCTCTTTCAATGTTGTTTGTTGTTTCGTTTACATTCTATATCATTATCCCCGCTTCGTAACGCCCTAAACGAAATTAAGGATAGTGGTTTCTGCCTCACTTGTCACCCCACACTCTGTTTTAGCTCTGGGAAGTGTACAAAGAACGTCGCCTGATCCGAAGTTACATGGGTCATAGACAGGCTGTTCGAGACGTGGATTTTGACAGATCCGGATCCCATTTCGTCAGCGCGTCCTACGATCGATACGTGAAACTCTGGGACACGGAAACCGGGAAATGTACGAACCAGTTCAACTTGAAGCGCGTCGCCTACTGCATTCGATTCAATCCGGACGAGGATAAGCAACACTTGTTCATTGTCGGTTGCGCGGATAAGAAAATTTTATGTGTGAGTAACTGTTGCCATTTGCTCGTTTGTCTTGTCACCAAATCTTGCATCACATCACTGCAAAGTATGGTTTGCTTTTTCCCTTTTCCCGCTGGCCAGTATGACACCAGGAGCAGTGAGGTGGTTCAACAATACGATCGTCATTTGGGCGCGGTGAATGCCGTGGCGTTCGTGGATAACAACCGCCGCTTTGTCTCCACGTCCGATGACAAATCGCTGCGTGTGTGGGAATGGGACATTCCGGTCGACTTCAAGTACTTGGCCGATCCCTCCTTGCATTCAATGCCAGCAGTGACCGTCTCGCCTAGCGGTAAGTGTTTGCAACCAGAGGGAGAAAATACGATTGCCACTGCTGTTGTTGTCTTTAATGCATCAACGATTGCCTTGTTCATCATAATATTCATTTCCTCATAGACTCAGTGCACGATATATTGTGGAAACTTACCTATGGTTGTTGTGCGTTCGCCCCTCTTGTTCACCTTGCTAGATGTCTTCTTTTCTGTGGCTGCAAAGGATTGTTGCTAGCTCGTGATGCAGGGTTCTATTTGATGATGTGATTGTAACGATGATGCTGATGAAGATAGAGCACAATAGTCATCATCATCATGATTGACAGTATTACACAAGTAACAAGTAGCACCAAGTGCTTAACTGCCGTGTAACCATGACATAGTAAAATATTCTAAAATATATCGGAAGGCTATCTATGTATGTATGAAAGCACAAGCCTGATCCAGGCAAAGTGCCGCACAGTCAGAGACTGCACGTGGGCTAAGATACTGTCAGGTTGCCCAAGTGTTGTGAACGGGTAGAGCGCAGTAGGCTAAGTTTTAGAAGACTGGTCATTCAATAGAGTCCGTGTACGTGTTAGGGGGGCACCTTGCTGTGCCATATTGTATGTGTGTATGTCTGTATTGTCCGGCTGCCCAGTTCTAGACAGGTAAGGGTAAGGAAAACAGCAATGGCAGTGAGACTCGAGCGTATTTCCCGCCATAACTCCACCCATTACGCAGCTGTGAAACCATGGGCCTGCTTTCATCCCGCAGGTAAATATCTCCTTTGTCAATCGCTCGACAACCAAGTCGTGGTGTTCAACGTTTTCGCCGGATTCAAACGAATGCGCAAAAAAATATTCCGTGGCCACATGGTCTCTGGCTACGCGTGCACGCTGGACATGTCTCCCGATCAACGGTACATCATCTCCGGTGATGGGGATGGTTTCTTGAACCTGTGGGAATGGAAATCCACTCGTTTGCTGACCAAGTGGAAAGCGCATGAAGGGGTGTGCATCAATTGTGTCTGGCTTCCACATGAAACCTCCAAGGTGATCACGGCCGGTTGGGATGGAAACATGAAATTGTGGGATTGATTGGCGTTTGAGGGGGGGGGCAGGCCGACTGCCCGATTTGTACAATTGCGTATATTGCATTACAGTTGCATTCGTTTCTCTTGTTCCGTCGTTTTGACCACTTCGGGCCAGTGTTAGTTTTGATTCAGCTTCAGTGAAACCTTTATCGTCCAATCTTTGACGTAGTTAATCGGGTTAAACTTTTGAGCATCTTTGATTTCTGCGCATTGTGTAATGATGGCAATGTTGGTCAATCAGTGTAGGTGTTGTGTGGGGCAATCACTATGTAGCCTCGTTGTTCGAAATGATGAGGAATGTTTGCCATAGCAGTGATCGCCACAGCACTTGAGTTATGTGAGAAACGACTTGGCGACTCAAAACCATTTCCGTACACTTTAGCCTTACAACGCTTTTTTATAGGCCACCTGTTGTACCATCACTTTCTTTTTCACAGCATTTGAATCGGTCGTGGTAAATGTAAATTTTCCATAATATTTTGGAACCTGTTTTGACCGCTTGTGGAACCAAATTTTATGAAAAAGAAAGGTTGTAATGAATAAGTTAAAGCAATTTGAACATTTCACTAATTACACAGAAGCCTCGTCGTACCACGGGTGTCAGTAAGAACAAGGTTCCGGTTTAAATGGCATTCCCCTGACGGATCCTAAAGAGGCTAGGAACTCCACAGACCATGCTAGTCGCTGAACTTGTTAAGATGGACAAGTGGAGACTAACGTCAATTGATGCACTCCCTGCATGATGTGTAATACGTTAATTGTTTTGGCTATTTGCATGTATGATTGACATCCGCTGACCTACTCGCCTGTTTGGAACAGGCACGTTAATGTTGTCTACTGCAGAACTGGACACCAAATTAAGTAGATGTCGGCCCCATTGACCGGGTTGGTTGCATTCCAGCCGTTGTTTTCTCAACCGCCTCAGCATGAAGTCGTTCCATGTATTCTTCGAGTAAACAAATATAGTCACAATGAAAATAGAATGTACGGTACCTAATTTGCTCAACTATCATTCAGTCCGAGGACAATTTGGTGAAAAAATTGCCTGACTGGAAGTTTCCTGAATCGAAAGCCACAAAACAATCCAAATTTGCATGCATTTCCATCACACACACCTCATGACCTGTATCGATCTGTTTGCACTACGATTAGGATCCGCGTGCGCTGGTAACAGCGGAAGAATGGTAAACAAGTTGCGCTGGTAAGCCACCATTGGATAAAGTTGGTACAACCAACCTGTTTAATCACATCAGCCACACTCATGTAGACTGGGTTTGATCCCATGACCATGATCAAAAAGCTCATTTGCATGCATCACCATCACACACCCCACGACCGGTTTCGTGCTGTTTGCACTCATCAGGTAGGAACAGTAGGATCAGGATCCGCATGCACTTGGGGTGTCTGTGATGGTGATGCATGCAAATGAATGGTAAACAAGTTGCGCTGATAAGCCACCATTGGATAAATTTGGTACAACCAACCTTTTCAATCACGCTTCGAAACACATCAAGATAGGGTTGAAACCCATGATCATAAAAATGCTCATTTGCGTACATTTCCATTACACATCTCACAGCCGGTTTCGTGCTGTCTGCACGCATCAGGTAGGTGACAGTAGGATCAGGATCAGCATGCATTGAAACCAATTCATACATACAATACTAAATTAAATTTAAAGTCCACATCTAGCGACTCGATTCTGAGGACGTAAGCAGGTATTCTAATTGACCTTTGCATTTGGAACAATGAGAATAACGATCGACAGCAAACCGACAATCGGGCAGTATCTCAATGACCAGCTACGTCCTCGTACAAACTCAATGTGCATTCAACGTTTCATCGGCTTCTTTAGTGCTTTCTGAAAACGATACCTCGATGCAAACTCGCACAATGAACTGCAATGTGAGGAAGCTCTAAATAATGATCGACATTTTACCCGATATTGCTACGATAATGTGGAAGCATTCGTGCGAATAATAGTATTAATTCGTTTAAAAAATTCACGCCGGTTGTTCTCGCAGGAAATACAACAATAACCTTTTAAAAAATAGCTGGTGAAAATAAATGGAAATACAATTACAACTAGAAGAATCACGTGGAACGATGATTTCCATACCTTCAATCTGAAGAAATGGTGTGACCTAAATACTTAGCATGCTTATGTACACGCAGGTTTAGGCCGCGAAAAGCGTCTGGTCTTCAGCACGCGACTTCTTGACTTCTAAGGAAGTCGTATTTATCTCTGCAAAATGGATAAAATGCTATTTCCAATGTTCATGAATCGTTAGGTAGGGTGGTTGATGAAGTTGTGCCTACCGTGAACAGTTGGTGATTTGTGGAAAACACCGAAACACCCACGGTAAAGAAACGTTAAGAAAATACTATGCACTGTGTGAAGACGGTTAGTGATTGCATCGAGCTTTCGATGGTAATTCCTTCGTGGTTTCCATGACTAAACTGTAGTATAAGGCTCACGGTCATGGTAATTTGCTCCAAGCAGATTAGATTACAGTAATCTAGTAAGTAGTTACTAATGAGTAGCTGAAATTATAACATATATGGCTATTTTTAACCATTGTCTGTAAAAGGCAGACAGATGACCAGCAGATACACTCAAATCTCAGTACTATGCCACCCGCTGGGACCGAGCGAGAGTGGCATAGTAACGAGTGAAAGAGGATGTAGACACCCTGGGTCTGCGTACCGTCTGCGGAGTTCGCAGGTGGGAACGAGACTGGATCACGATCTGCAACGATCTCGCCTCCGATAGACGTGCGTGGGCTGGTGCGATCCGAGACATCAATGAAGCCGGCTAATCCACTCGTGGAGCCAGCCGCACAAAAGTAAGTAAGTAAGTAAGTAAATGAGAATAACGATCGACAGCAAACCGACAATCGGGCAGTATCTCAATGACCAGCTACGTCCTCGTACAAACTCAGTGTGCATTCAACGTTTCATCGGCTTCTTTAGTGCTTTCTGAAAACAATACCTCGATGCAAATTCGCACAATGAACTGCAATGTGAGGAAGCTCTGAATAATGATCGACATTTTACCCGATGTTGCTACGATAATGTGGAAGCATTCGCGCGAATAATAGTATTAATTCGTTTAAAAAATTCACGCCGGTTGTTCTCGCAGGAAATACAACAATAAAATTTGAAAAAAATAGCTGGAGAAAATAAATGGAAATACAATTACAACTAGAAGAATCGCGTGGAACGATGATTTCCATACCTTCAATCTGAAGAAATGGTGTGACCTAAATACTTAGCATGCTAATGTACACGCAGGTTTAGGCCGCGAAAAGCGTCTGGTCTTCAGCACGCGACTTCTTGACTTCTAAGGAAGTCATATTTATCTCTGCGAAATGGATAAAATGCTATTTCCAATGTTCATGAATCGTTAGGTAGGGTGGTTGATGAAGTTGTGCCTACCGTGAACAGTTGGTGATTTGTGGAAAACACCGAAACACCCACGGTAAAGAAGCGTTACCAAAATACTATGCACTGTGTGAAGACGGTTAGTGATTGCATCGAGCTTTCGATGGTAATTCCTTCGTGGTTTCCATGACTAAACTGTTGTATAAGGCTCACGGTCATGGTAATTTGCTCTAAGCTGATTAGATTACAGTAATCTAGTAAGTAGTTACTAATGAGTAGCTGAAATTATAAAATATATGGCTATTTTTAACCATTGTCCATAAAATGGCAGACAGATGACCAGCAGATATTAAAAACGTGAGGTCGATTATTATGGTCTCTATCATCCATCCTTGGCCTTTGTTCTTGTAAGATCTTAGTGGAAATTAGGTGTGGTTTTAAACTTATTTTCTCAAAATGCTATCAGTTAAGATAACTGGGTTGTTTTAATACAAAATCCCCAGTGATTACAGGTTTAGCATGAAAGACGTTTATTACTGTCCTTTTTGGTGTTTTTCTCACATCCCGGCGCGTACGCCAACGCAAGCAGTTTATGGCTGTTTGCCTTTATCGAAACGGATCACATCAAACCAAAGAAAACAGGTTGCGGTATGTGAGTGCTGAGTCTGTGATATCTACAAAGTGCAGTTTCATTTTAGACAGATTACACACTGTTTTTTGCTATTCTAGTTAGCAAATTTGCCTTATAATCTTCGTTTAAGGTTGCGAAGAAGCGTTTGAATTATTACATTTGACCCACTTCGATCGTTCGTATTGTAGTGGGATATTTATCTCGTGTCACACGAAGACAATTCTCGCTCTAGTTCTAACATCTATCACGTTGTTGACCTACACCAAGATGGGGCCTGATCTAACATTAATTACGTCCCCTTCTCTCCTGTCCAGCCGTCTGTATCGTTTCGGTTTACCTACCCGAAGATAAATCGTCGACCGATAACCACACTGGATCCCTGCGTGGTTAAGTGTTCATTTCACACGTGATGAAGCGCTGCATCAAAGCAGCTGACTTATGGGCCAAACAGCTGATCAAAACTGACTGCAATGGTTGCCACTTTGATCTGATTTGTTAGACGATTTCGTGCCAACCAGTTTCCTTCGATTCCTCACCGGCATGGACACGTTTGAACGAATGCTATGTTCGACAGCTTTTGTTGTTTTCAATGAGCTTTTGTTTCGGAAGATTCTATCACCCGAAACGTTCTCATGCAAGTCTTCCGGATCCCGAATTCTCGTGAATTTACCGTTGGGTCGTCAGACTTTCCAGCGCACCCTGGCTCTTATTTTATTCAAGAGAATGAAATTCTGCCTGAAATCCGATAGGTCATCATGATTATATTTTGCTACTGCATTTCACGACTTACAGTATTACACCAAACCTTTATTTTAAAAGAGACATCATACACAGAATTCCCATATTTGGAGAAGCACCGAAACAAAAATTAATCACATATTCATTGGCTTACAGATAACTCTAGAAAGTGTTCAGTACCAAGTGTTCCATAATTATTTAGTCGGTTGAAGCTGGCGTATCATTGCTATCGACATTCGGTATTACTACCTTCGGGCATACCGAATTCGCGTGGATGAGGTTGTGAGTGAAACCTTTTAGAAAGTAAACATGCTCTATTCAGTTGTTTAAGCAACGTGCCTTACCTCATGCACGTGATTATATTCCACGTGGGTTCTGAGTCGTGTCTGTCTTTGCCCGCATAACCTTATTCAATGTTTTCAAAATCCACCGCATGCTTTCTCTGATAGCAATGAGGGTAATTGCTGAGCGTTTCACTAAACCTTCCCATTGCGTGCATAGCTTCGCGTTAACTAAGAATTAGTTCATATTAAAACAAATTTATACACCGTTGAGGATTCGTTGTACATTAAAATTTGTACGATCTTCCAAGGTCGCAGGTGACTTTCTCGCTGATTCTATAGCGCTGATAGTGACATCATTTGTGAACATGGTGCTAATGTCAACGCTAACCATCATCTCATTTTCCTCACTATGCGTGTATATCAATTGACCCTGATCTCGCCAGCCTATCTGGCGATCAGATAAACGCAATTTAAAGCTGAACATTGATCCTAGTGATAACCTTGGTCTGACCATTTAAACAATTTTGAAATACAACTTAACACGTGCATGGGACCCAAGCGCTACGCTGCGCGTCTACCCCAAAATGTTTTTCTCCATATCACTCACTCACTCAGTCCTCTTCGTGCCGGGTGGCACATGAGACGAAGACAACTTCACGCCAGTGGTTCCGGTCTGCCGCTGCTTCCGTTGCCGTCTGTACCGTGAATCCTTGTGCATGTAGTTCGCGTTCCAAAGTTCTACGCCGAGTTTCCTTGGGCCGTCCTCTTTTTCGTTTACCTTGCGGACGCCAGTGGATGGCTACCTTCGTATGCGAACTGGGATCCATCCTGCAGATATGACCGAACCATATATTCTACTAGAAACAATTTATGGCATTTCATATCATCCTCCACATCATCATCATCATCATCATGAAGCACAAGTCTGGAGCCAGACAACGTGCCAAGCAATATGAAGCAGGAAAAGCAGAGAAGCAAGCGCATGAAAAAGGGAAAGCAGGCAAGCGGAATATGCAAAAAAATGCGCAAAATGCAGCTTGTTTCTGTAATTTCGCTGCATACGATTTTGTGTTTGTTTTGTTTTTGATTTTTATATAAAATAATAACGGATAAAAAAATTATGTCATAATAAAATACACTGCCGCCACTGACTTCGGTTTGCAGCCATATCTCGTAAGGTTTCCAGCTTCATGTGCCAGGCGGTCTAGGGCTTGTTGCATTATATGAGGGTCATCTCCCAAAAATGCGATGTCATCCGCATACTCTAGACCGGTAGCTCTCTCACCCGGCAGAAGTTCAACACCTGCGCCCACCAGACCAGCTAAAGATTTCCTTAGGACATTGTCAATCGCGACGTCAAAAAGGAAGTGTGAGATAGAGCAGCCCTGTCGCATCCTGCTGGAGATATTGAACGAGGACGACAGTTGTTCGTACGCTCGAACCCTGTCCGAAGTTTTGCAATATAATTCTTTCAAGTTCCAAACATACATCTCGCGCACTCCATGTATCAGCAGACAGTTCCAAAGACTTTCACGATCGATTGAATGGAAAGCCGCTCGTATGTCGAGGAATACCACGATAGTTGGTCTACAAAATGCGTGGCGTTGCTCCAGTAACTGACGGTGTGAAGATTTGATCTATACACCCTCGACCGACACAAAACCCAGTTTGCTCCTCACGGATTTGCTCTTCCCGTTTGGTACTCAACTATTGAAGCAAGATGGAGGCCAGCATTTTAGGAGCCACTGAAATGAGGATGATACCCCGATGATTTCACAGAATACAGTATCGAGCTACTAAACTTGGAGCAGTATTTAGTCGGAAATGTTATGAAAGCAAATAACAACTGATAACTTATTCAAATTTCCACAACGTTCTCTCCTATAATATATAATCGACTATAGTATAATGTCGCAAATCGCGCTTCAGAATGATGATTTTATCTACGGGGCTCGTATACCACGAGGGTTTAAAAATTAACTCCGACTGTCCCTCACTCATGACTTGATTCTATACGAAAATTTGGGAAGCGAGATGGTCCAATGTAGGGAAACCTACCCGCTTATGTGTGAACTCCAGAATAGAAAACACGTTGAAAAGAGATTTTGATTGCTTTTAGCCCTTAAACCGTGCATCGAAGAAAACAATACATCTACCTATGTAAACCCACTGCGCAAATAAAAAGAAATTACGCACTTCTGGTTGTAACCTGATTCCTAAGTTGCTTCGTAAACAAAAACCGTTTTTCAATGTTATAATATTCGTATATGGTTGTTGTTGTTGTTGGCCTACTTCGGTCGATGTCGACCATGGATGTACATCACAATCGCGTGAATGTTCATGTTCTGCAGCTTTTGGAATGACTAAACAGTCTCTCCCACAGCGATGGCAACGAAAGTCAGAACTCGGTTGTATTGCGTCAGTTGCACGTCGGCGGCGTGATCTGCGTTCAGCAGCCAAGAGCTGTATCCGCTCCTCCCCAGCTTGCAGACAACGCTTTACACAGTGCCTCCAATGTGAGCGGTCAAGAGCAAGTTCTTCCCAACTCGCCGGGTCAATGCCAAGAGCTTTCATATCTCTTTGGCAAACGTCTTTGTACCGCAAGTGCGGTCTGCCCAATGGTCGACTTCCTAGTTGCAACTCACCATAGAGTAGATCTTTCGGAAGACGACCATTTTCCATTCTATAGACATGACCAAGCCAGCGCAGGCGGCGCTGTCGCAATAGAGTGAACATGCTCTGTAGACCAGCTTTTAAAAGCACTTCAGCATTAGTCCCTCTGTCCATCCACGATATGTTCAAGATACGACGGATGCTTCGTAGATGGAAAGCATTCAGCTTCCGTTCGTGTCTTGCGTGGGTGGTCCAGGTTCACTGCCGTACAGTAAAGCATTTAGTACGCACGCGCTGTATACCATCATCTTTGTCTTTACAATCAGCTTGCGGTTACCCCAAACACGAGAGTTCAAACGGACAGAATGACGGCTGCTCTGCCAGTCCGCTTATCAATCTCCGTGTCTAGCGAGAGGCTATCCGCAATGGTTGAACCAAGGTATGTGAACTGATGTACTGATTAAAGCTGACAGTTTCCGACAGTTATGATGGGAGGCAATAGAGTCCCTTGGCCAAGGACTTTGGTCTTGCTCATGCTGATTGTTAGCCAAAAGTCTTTACATGCCGACGAAAAACAGTCCATTACTGACTGAAGGTGCTCTTGGGAGTGAGCAATAAAGGCTGCATCGTCGGCAAACAGCAGGTCACGGATTAGCACATTTCGTGCC